>CM046791.1:385439-412939 GCA_025617405.1 Perca schrenkii | reverse complement strand
GACAGACAGACAGACAGACAGGCAGAGATCTAAATGAGCATTAAGGTGTCAGTCAGGCAGAGACAGACAGACAGGCAGAGATCTAAATGAGCATTAAGGTGTCCTTCTCACTGCTTCTGTCTCTCAATCATCCAATCACATTGCAGCTGGAGTGCCGGGGGAGGAGCCTCGCTGCTCTGTCTGCCTGGAGGCGGAGCCAGACTCTGACAGCCAATCAAACCACAACAACCAGATCCTCATCTGCGGCAAGTGTGGCATCGGTAAGTGAGACAGGCAGACAGACAGGCAATTTTAAATATTATTCTAACATTTTACAGATTGTAAGAGCAACTGTCTGTCTGTCTGTCTCTCTCTCTCTCTGCCTGTCTCTCTACCTGTCTCTCTGTCTGTCTCTCTGTCTGTCTCTCTACCTGTCTGTCCTGCAGGTTTTCACCAGCAGTGCCATGTTCCTGCTGTAGAGGGCAGCGTCAGTCTCAGTCCCTGGTTCTGTAGACGTTGTGTCTTTGCTCTAGCTGTCCGGGTACAGACACACACACACACACACACACACACACAGACACAGACACACACACACAGAAACATACACACACACACAGAGACACAGACACACACACACACACACACACACACACAGAGACACACAGACACACACACACAGAAACATACACACACACACAGAGACACAGACACACACACACACACACACACACTCACAGAGAGACACACACCCACACACAGAAACATACACACACACACAGAGACACAGACACACACACACACACACACACTCACAGAGAGACACAGACACACACACACAGAAACATACACACACACACAGAGACACAGACACACACACACAGAAACATACACACACACACAGAGACACAGACACACACACACACACACTCACAGAGAGACACAGACACACACACACAGAAACATACACACACACACACTCACAGAGAGACACAGACACACACACAGAGACACAGACACACACACACACACACACTCACAGAGAGACACAGACACACACACACAGAAAATTACACACACACAGAGACACAGACACACACACACACACACACACTCACAGAGAGACACACACACACACACAGAAACATACACACACACACACACAGAGACACAGACACACACACACACACACTCACAGAGAGCACACACACACACACACACACACACAGAAACATACACACACACACAGAGACACAGACACACACACACAGAAAATTACACACACACACAGAGACACACACACACACACACACACACACAGAAACATACACACACACACAGACACACACACACACACACACACAGACATCCCAGAGGATGGGAGGTCCTCAGCTCTGTATAACCACTATCTCTCCCTGCCTGTCTGTCTGTCTCTCTCCCTGCCTGTCTGTCTCTCTCTCTCCCTGTCTGTCTGTCTCCCTGTCTCTCTCTCCCTGTCTCTCTCCCTCCCTGCCTGTCTGCCTGCCTGCCTGCCTGTCTGTCTGTCTCTCCCTGTCTCTCTCTCCCTGTCTGTCTCTCTCTCCCTGTCTCTCTCTCCCTGCTTGCCTGTCTGTCTCTCTCCTGACAGAAAGGCGGTGCTCTGAAGAAAGGTCTGATAGCCAAAGCTCTGACCTCCATGAAGCAGGTCCTGCTCTACGATCTGGACTCTCTGGACTGGGACTCTCAGCACCGGACCAATCAGCAGCAGTGTTACTGTTACTGTGGAGGCCCTGGAGAGTAAGCCCCGCCCCCCATCGGATAGATGGATGGATCTGATAGATAGATAGATAGATAGATAGATAGATTTTTATTGATCCCAAAAAAATGGGAAATAATGGTGTTGCAGCAGCAAAATATCAGACACACAGCACACATACAGAGTATTCATTAAATAATAGGAAACAATATACATGAAATAATAATTGAATACTACACAAGCAATATTTAAAAAATATACAATTTGGAAATAAAATGTACAACTGTTTCAATAGATATAGATAAACTTAATGTGCAAGTTGGGGAACAAAAATGTACAACTGTTTCCCTAGTGAAGATAGGATGGAGATAAAGCTGTTGTGCAAGGTTCATTCAGAGCAGGTGTGATGTATATGAGTCTTATCTCCCACTCAGTGATGAAGTGTTAAATAGTTTGGTTGCCTGTGGTAGGAATGATTTCCTGTAGTGGTCTGTGGGACATCGAAGCTGTGGGAGCCTCGTAGAGAAGGGGCTCCTCTGGTGGATCAGTGGGGGGGGTGGAGAGGCTGGTCGGGGTTATCCATGATAGATAACTGTTTGTTCAGTGACCTCCTCTCCACCACAGTTTCAGATGTTAGCAGCCAATAATAGTTACTGTTACTGTCGTGGCCCTGGAGAATAAGCCCCGCCCCCTTATTACTGTTACTGTGGTGGCCCTGGAGAGTAAGCCCCGCCCCCTTATTACTGTCGTGGCCCTGGAGAGTAAGCCCCGCCCCCTTATTACTGTTACTGTGGTGGCCCTGGAGAGTAAGCCCCGCCCCCTTATTACTGTTACTGTGGTGGCCCTGGAGAGTAAGCCCCGCCCCCTTATTACTGTCGTGGCCCTGGAGAGTAAGCCCCGCCCCCTTTATTACTGTTACTGTGGTGGCCCTGGAGAGTAAGCCCCGCCCCCTTATTACTGTCGTGGCCCTGGAGAGTAAGCCCCGCCCCCTTATTACTGTTACTGTGGTGGCCCTGGGGAGTAAGCCCCGCCCCCTTATTACTGTGGTGGCCCTGGAGAGAAAGCCCCGCCCCCTTATTACTGTGGTGGCCCTGGAGAGTAAGCCCCGCCCCCTTATTACTGTGGTGGCCCTGGAGAGTAAGCCCCGCCCCCTTATTACTGTGGTGGCCCTGAGAGTAAGCCCCGCCCCCTTATTACTGTGGTGGCCCTGGAGAGAAAGCCCCCGCCCCCTTATTACTGTGGTGGCCCTGGAGAGTAAGCCCCGCCCCCTTATTACTGTTACTGTGGTGACCCTGGAGAGTAAGCCCCGCCCCCTTATTACTGTTACTGTGGTGACCCTGGAGAGTAAGACCCCCCCCTAGTGATGTGATATATACGATCGACAGTCAAACTGACCAGATGTTGTAGCAGTTCCACTTCCTGCCCGGCTCCGTCAGACATGGACCTGGAGCGTACACCTAGCCTGGTGGGATCTAGGGCCGACCAATCAGAGACAGACCTGGAGCGTAGACCTAGCCTGGTGGGATCTAGGGCCGACCAATCAGAGACAGCCAAACTGTGGCTCCCTGCTGCGTCAGACATGCTGTGTCTAACGTGTAATTACGTGTAATAACATGTAATAATGTGTAATAACATGTAATAATGTGTAATAACATGTAATAATGTGTAATAACATGTGTTGTAGGTGGTACCTGAAGATGCTGCAGTGTTTCCGGTGTCAGCAGTGGTTCCATGAAGCCTGCACGCAGTGTCTGCAGGAGGCCATGCTGTTTGGAGACAGGTGGGACTCATATACCTCTTACAATACTCTCAAATACCTCTTACAATACTCTCAAATACCTCTTACAATACTCTCAAATACCTCTTACAATACTCTCAAATACCTCTTACAATACTCTCATATACTTTCATACTCTCATATCCCTCTTACAATACTCTCAAATACCTCTTACAATACTCTCATATACCTCTTACAATACTCTCAAATACCTCTTACAATACTCTCAAATACCTCTTACAATACTCTCAAATACCTCTTACAATACTCTCATATACCTCTTACAATACTCTCATATACCTCTTACAATACTCTCATATACCTCTTACAATACTCTCAAATACCTCTTACAATACTCTCATATACCTCTTACAATACTCTCATATACCTCTTACAATACTCTCATATACCTCTTACAATACTCTCAAATACCTCTTACAATACTCTCATATACCTCTTAAAATACTCTCATATACCTCTTACAATACTCTCATATACCTCTTACAATACTCTCATATACCTCTTACAATACTCTCAAATACCTCTTACAATACTCTCAAATACCTCTTACAAATACTCTCATATACCTCTTACAATACTCTCAAATACCTCTTACAATACTCTCATATACCTCTTAAAATACTCTCATGTACCTCTTACAATACTCTCATATACCTCTTACAATACTCTCAAATACCTCTTACAATACTCACATATACCTCTTACAATACTCTCATATACCTCTTACAATACTCTCAAATACCTCTTAAAATACTCTCATGTACCTCTTACAATACTCTCATATACCTCTTACAATACTCTCAAATACCTCTTAAAATACTCTCATGTACCTCTTACAATACTCTCATATACCTCTTACAATACTCTCAAATACCTCTTACAATACTCTCAAATACCTCTTACAATACTCTCAAATACCTCTTAAAATACTCTCATGTACCTCTTACAATACTCTCATATACCTCTTACAATACTCTCAAATACCTCTTACAATACTCTCAAATACCTCTTACAATACTCTCAAATACCTCTTAAAATACTCTCATGTACCTCTTACAATACTCTCATATACCTCTTACAATACTCTCAAATACCTCTTACAATACTCTCATATACCTCTTACAATACTCTCAAATACCTCTTACAATACTCTCATATACCTCTTACAATACTCTCATATACCTCTTACAATACTCTCATATACCTCTTACAATACTCTCATATACCTCTTACAATACTCTCAAATACCTCTTACAATACTCTCATATACCTCTTAAAATACTCTCATATACCTCTTACAATACTCTCAAATACCTCTTACAATACTCTCAAATACCTCTTAAAATACTCTCATGTACCTCTTACAATACTCTCATATACCTCTTACAATACTCTCAAATACCTCTTAAAATACTCTCATGTACCTCTTACAATACTCTCATATACCTCTTACAATACTCTCAAATACCTCTTACAATACTCTCAAATACCTCTTACAATACTCTCAAATACCTCTTACAATACTCTCAAATACCTCTTACAATACTCTCATATACCTCTTACAATACTCTCATATACCTCTTACAATACTCTCATATACCTCTTACAATACTCTCAAATACCTCTTACAATACTCTCAAATACCTCTTACAATACTCTCAAATACCTCTTACAATACTCTCATATACCTCTTACAATACTCTCATATACCTCTTACAATACTCTCATATACCTCTTACAATACTCTCAAATACCTCTTACAATACTCTCATATACCTCTTACAATACTCTCATATACCTCTTACAATACTCTCAAATACCTCTTACAATACTCTCATATACCTCTTACAATACTCTCAAATACCTCTTACAATACTCTCATATACCTCTTACAATACTCTCATATACCTCTTACAATACTCTCATATACCTCTTACAATACTCTCATATACCTCTTACAATACTCTCATATACCTCTTACAATACTCTCAAATACCTCTTACAATACTCTCATATACCTCTTACAATACTCTCATGTACCTCTTAAAATACTCTCATGTACCTCTTAAAATACTCTCATGTACCTCTTACAATACTCTCAAATACCTCTTAAAATACTCTCAAATACCTCTTAAAATACTCTCATGTACCTCTTACAATACTCTCATATACCTCTTACAATACTCTCATATACCTCTTACAATACTCTCAAATACCTCTTACAATACTCTCATATACCTCTTACAATACTCTCAAATACCTCTTAAAATACTCTCATATACCTCTTACAATACTCTCAAATACCTCTTAAAATACTCTCAAATACCTCTTACAATACTCTCAAATATCTTACAATACTCTCATATACCTCTTACAATACTCTCATATACCTCTTACAATACTCTCAAATACCTCTTACAATACTCTCATATACCTCTTACAATACTCTCATATACCTCTTACAATACTCTCATATACCTCTTACAATACTCTCATATACCTCTTACAATACTCTCAAATACCTCTTACAATACTCTCAAATACCTCTTACAATACTCTCATATACCTCTTACAATACTCTCAAATACCTCTTACAATACTCTCATATACCTCTTACAATACTCTCATATACCTCTTACAATACTCTCATATACCTCTTACAATACTCTCAAATACCTCTTACAATACTCTCATATACCTCTTACAATACTCTCATATACCTCTTACAATACTCTCAAATACCTCTTACAATACTCTCATATACCTCTTACAATACTCTCATATACCTCTTACAATACTCTCATATACCTCTTACAATACTCTCATATACCTCTTACAATACTCTCATATACCTCTTACAATACTCTCATATACCTCTTAAAATACTCTCAAATACCTCTTACAATACTCTCAAATACCTCTTACAATACTCTCATATACCTCTTAAAATACTCTCAAATACCTCTTACAATACTCTCAAATATCTTACACTACTCTCAAATACCTCTTACAATACTCTCAAATATCTTACAATACTCTCAAATACCTCTTACAATACTCTCATATACCTCTTACAATACTCTCAAATACCTCTTACAATACTCTCATATACCTCTTACAATACTCTCAAATACCTCTTAAAATACTCTCATATACCTCTTACAATACTCTCAAATACCTCTTACAATACTCTCATATACCTCTTACAATACTCTCAAATACCTCTTACAATACTCTCATATACCTCTTACAATACTCTCAAATACCTCTTACAATACTCTCATATACCTCTTACAATACTCTCATGTACCTCTTACAATACTCTCAAATACCTCTTACAATACTCTCAAATATCTTACAATACTCTGAAATACCTCTTACAATACTCACATATTTCTTACAATACTCTCAAATACTCCCAAAATATTCTCTAGTTTTCTCTGAAAGTATTTGACGTGTTTCACCGAGCAACGTTAAATTATTACCTTACATGTCATGTCGTATCATATCCCTCTTGATGATTGTGTAATCAATCGCAGACACCAAGCTAAGACCCTGGGTGTGCTCTCTGATCAGACACTCACATATTAAGGAGGTGACATCTCCAGGATCAGATCAGTACTGTTCTTTAAGGACTCTGAGGTCCTCATTCATTCCTTTGTGTCCTCCAGGCTAGATCATTGTAGTGTTCTTCTGTCGGGTCTGCCAGAGAAGTCTTTGAGTCTGCAGATGGTTCACGATGCTGCAGCTCGTGTTCTGACTCCAGATATGAACACATTACACCAGTGTTAGTCTCTCTCTCTCTTCAGGTTCTATCTCTTCCTGTGCTCAGTGTGTAATAAAGGTCTCTCTCTCTCTTCAGGTTCTATCTCTTCCTGTGTGTAATAAAGGTTTCTCTCTCTCTTCAGGTTCTATCTCTTCCTGTGCTCAGCGTGTAATAAAGGTTTCTCTCTCTCTTCAGGTTCTATCTCTTCCTGTGCTCAGCGTGTAATAAAGGTCTCTCTCTCTTTCTTCAGGTTCTATCTCTTCCTGTGCTCAGCGTGTAATAAAGGTCTCTCTCTTTCTTCAGGTTCTATCTCTTCCTGTGCTCAGCGTGTAATAAAGGTCTCTCTCTTTCTTCAGGTTCTATCTCTTCCTGTGCTCAGTGTGTAATAAAGGTCTCTCTCTTTCTTCAGGTTCTATCTCTTCCTGTGCTCAGCGTGTAATAAAGGTCTCTCTCTTTCTTCAGGTTCTATCTCTTCCTGTGCTCAGCGTGTAATAAAGGTCTCTCTCTCTCTTCAGGTTCTATCTCTTCCTGTGCTCAGCGTGTAATAAAGGTCTCTCTCTCTTTCTTCAGGTTCTATCTCTTCCTGTGCTCAGCGTGTAATAAAGGTCTCTCTCTTTCTTCAGGTTCTATCTCTTCCTGTGCTCAGCGTGTAATAAAGGTCTCTCTCTCTCTTTCTTCAGGTTCTATCTCTTCCTGTGCTCAGCGTGTAATAAAGGTCTCTCTCTCTCTTCAGGTTCTATCTCTTCCTGTGCTCAGCGTGTAATAAAGGTCTCTCTCTCTCTTCAGGTTCTATCTCTTCCTGTGTGTAATAAAGGTCTCTCTCTCTTTCTTCAGGTTCTATCTCTTCCTGTGTGCAGCGTGTAATAAAGGTCTCTCTCTCTCTTCAGGTTCTATCTCTTCCTGTGCTCAGCGTGTAATAAAGGTTTCTCTCTCTTTCTTCAGGTTCTATCTCTTCCTGTGTGTAATAAAGGTCTCTCTCTCTCTTCAGGTTCTATCTCTTCCTGTGTGTAATAAAGGTTTCTCTCTCTCTTCAGGTTCTATCTCTTCCTGTGCTCAGCGTGTAATAAAGGTCTCTCTCTCTTTCTTCAGGTTCTATCTCTTCCTGTGCTCAGCGTGTAATAAAGGTCTCTCTCTTTCTTCAGGTTCTATCTCTTCCTGTGTGTAATAAAGGTCTCTCTCTCTCTTCAGGTTCTATCTCTTCCTGTGCTCAGCGTGTAATAAAGGTCTCTCTCTTTCTTCAGGTTCTATCTCTTCCTGTGTGTAATAAAGGTCTCTCTCTCTCTTCAGGTTCTATCTCTTCCTGTGCTCAGCGTGTAATAAAGGTCTCTCTCTTTCTTCAGGTTCTATCTCTTCCTGTGCTCAGCGTGTAATAAAGGTCTCTCTCTCTTTCTTCAGGTTCTATCTCTTCCTGTGTGTAATAAAGGTCTCTCTCTCTTTCTTCAGGTTCTATCTCTTCCTGTGCTCAGCGTGTAATAAAGGTCTCTCTCTCTTTCTTCAGGTTCTATCTCTTCCTGTGCTCAGCGTGTAATAAAGGTCTCTCTCTCTTTCTTCAGGTTCTATCTCTTCCTGTGTGTAATAAAGGTCTCTCTCTTTCTTCAGGTTCTATCTCTTCTTGTGTGTAATAAAGGTTTCTCTCTTTCTTCAGGTTCTATCTCTTCCTGTGTGTAATAAAGGTCTCTCTCTTTCTTCAGGTTCTATCTCTTCTTGTGTGTAATAAAGGTCTCTCTCTTTCTTCAGGTTCTATCTCTTCCTGTGCTCAGCGTGTAATAAAGGTCTCTCTCTCTCTCTTCAGGTTCTATCTCTTCCTGTGTGCAGCGTGTAATAAAGGTCTCTCTCTCTTTCTTCAGGTTCTATCTCTTCCTGTGCTCAGCGTGTAATAAAGGTCTCTCTCTCTTTCTTCAGGTTCTATCTCTTCCTGTGTGCAGCGTGTAATAAAGGTCTCTCTCTTTCTTCAGGTTCTATCTCTTCCTGTGCTCAGCGTGTAATAAAGGTCTCTCTCTTTCTTCAGGTTCTATCTCTTCCTGTGCTCAGCGTGTAATAAAGTCTCTCTCTCTCTCTTCAGGTTCTATCTCTTCCTGTGTCAGCGTGTAATAAAGGTCTCTCTCTTTCTTCAGGTTCTATCTCTTCCTGTGCTCAGCGTGTAATAAAGGTCTCTCTCTCTTTCTTCAGGTTCTATCTCTTCCTGTGTCAGCGTGTAATAAAGGTCTCTCTCTTTCTTCAGGTTCTATCTCTTCCTGTGCTCAGCGTGTAATAAAGGTCTCTCTCTTTCTTCAGGTTCTATCTCTTCCTGTGCTCAGCGTGTAATAAAGGTCTCTCTCTTTCTTCAGGTTCTATCTCTTCCTGTGCTCAGCGTGTAATAAAGGTCTCTCTCTTTCTTCAGGTTCTATCTCTTCCTGTGCTCAGCGTGTAATAAAGGTCTCTCTCTTTCTTCAGGTTCTATCTCTTCCTGTGCTCAGCGTGTAATAAAGGTCTCTCTCTCTTTCTTCAGGTTCTATCTCTTCCTGTGTGTAATAAAGGTCTCTCTCTCTTTCTTCAGGTTCTATCTCTTCCTGTGCTCAGCGTGTAATAAAGGTCTCTCTCTCTTTCTTCAGGTTCTA
This sequence comes from Perca schrenkii, assembly GCA_025617405.1. Taxonomy (NCBI): domain Eukaryota; kingdom Metazoa; phylum Chordata; class Actinopteri; order Perciformes; family Percidae; genus Perca; species Perca schrenkii. Next base: position 403,067 of record CM046791.1, on the reverse strand, counting down.
TCTCTTCCTGTGCTCAGCGTGTAATAAAGGTCTCTCTCTTTCTTCAGGTTCTATCTCTTCCTGTGCTCAGCGTGTAATAAAGGTCTCTCTCTCTTTCTTCAGGTTCTATCTCTTCCTGTGTGTAATAAAGGTCTCTCTCTTTCTTCAGGTTCTATCTCTTCTTGTGTGTAATAAAGGTTTCTCTCTTTCTTCAGGTTCTATCTCTTCCTGTGTGTAATAAAGGTTTCTCTCTTTCTTCAGGTTCTATCTCTTCCTGTAAGTAATAAAGGTCTCTCTCTTTCTTTCAGGTTCTATCTCTTCCTGTGCTCAGTGTGTAATAAAGGTCTCTCTCTTTCTTCAGGTTCTATCTCTTCCTGTGCTCAGCGTGTAATAAAGGTCTCTCTCTTTCTTCAGGTTCTATCTCTTCCTGTGCTCAGTGTGTAATAAAGGTCTCTCTCTCTTTCTTCAGGTTCTATCTCTTCCTGTGCTCAGCGTGTAATAAAGGTCTCTCTCTTTCTTCAGGTTCTATCTCTTCCTGTGCTCAGCGTGTAATAAAGGTCTCTCTCTCTTTCTTCAGGTTCTATCTCTTCCTGTGCTCAGCGTGTAATAAAGGTCTCTCTCTCTTTCTTCAGGTTCTATCTCTTCCTGTGCTCAGCGTGTAATAAAGGTCTCTCTCTCTTTCTTCAGGTTCTATCTCTTCCTGTGCTCAGCGTGTAATAAAGGTCTCTCTCTTTCTTCAGGTTCTATCTCTTCCTGTGCTCAGCGTGTAATAAAGGTCTCTCTCTTTCTTCAGGTTCTATCTCTTCCTGTGCTCAGCGTGTAATAAAGGTCTCTCTCTTTCTTCAGGTTCTATCTCTTCCTGTGCTCAGCGTGTAATAAAGGTCTCTCTCTCTTTCTTCAGGTTCTATCTCTTCCTGTGCTCAGCGTGTAATAAAGGTCTCTCTCTTTCTTCAGGTTCTATCTCTTCCTGTGCTCAGCGTGTAATAAAGGTCTCTCTCTTTCTTCAGGTTCTATCTCTTCCTGTGCTCAGCGTGTAATAAAGGTCTCTCTCTTTCTTCAGGTTCTATCTCTTCCTGTGTTCGTAATAAAGGTCTCTCTCTCTTTCTTCAGGTTCTATCTCTTCCTGTGCTCAGCGTGTAATAAAGGTCTCTCTCTTTCTTCAGGTTCTATCTCTTCCTGTGCTCAGCGTGTAATAAAGGTCTCTCTCTTTCTTCAGGTTCTATCTCTTCCTGTGCTCAGCGTGTAATAAAGGTCTCTCTCTTTCTTCAGGTTCTATCTCTTCCTGTGCTCAGCGTGTAATAAAGGTCTCTCTCTCTTTCTTCAGGTTCTATCTCTTCCTGTGCTCAGCGTGTAATAAAGGTCTCTCTCTTTCTTCAGGTTCTATCTCTTCCTGTGCTCAGCGTGTAATAAAGGTCTCTCTCTCTTTCTTCAGGTTCTATCTCTTCCTGTGCTCAGCGTGTAATAAAGGTCTCTCTCTTTCTTCAGGTTCTATCTCTTCCTGTGCTCAGCGTGTAATAAAGGTCTCTCTCTTTCTTCAGGTTCTATCTCTTCCTGTGCTCAGCGTGTAATAAAGGTCTCTCTCTTTCTTCAGGTTCTATCTCTTCCTGTGCTCAGCGTGTAATAAAGGTCTCTCTCTCTTTCTTCAGGTTCTATCTCTTCCTGTGCTCAGCGTGTAATAAAGGTCTCTCTCTCTTTCTTCAGGTTCTATCTCTTCCTGTGCTCAGCGTGTAATAAAGGTCTCTCTCTCTTTCTTCAGGTTCTATCTCTTCCTGTGCTCAGCGTGTAATAAAGGTCTCTCTCTTTCTTCAGGTTCTATCTCTTCCTGTGCTCAGCGTGTAATAAAGGTCTCTCTCTCTTTCTTCAGGTTCTATCTCTTCCTGTGCTCAGCGTGTAATAAAGGTCTCTCTCTTTCTTCAGGTTCTATCTCTTCCTGTGCTCAGCGTGTAATAAAGGTCTCTCTCTTTCTTCAGGTTCTATCTCTTCCTGTGCTCAGCGTGTAATAAAGGTCTCTCTCTCTTTCTTCAGGTTCTATCTCTTCCTGTGCTCAGCGTGTAATAAAGGTCTCTCTCTTTCTTCAGGTTCTATCTCTTCCTGTGCTCAGCGTGTAATAAAGGTCTCTCTCTCTTTCTTCAGGTTCTATCTCTTCCTGTGCTCAGCGTGTAATAAAGGTCTCTCTCTCTTTCTTCAGGTTCTATCTCTTCCCTGTGCTCAGCGTGTAATAAAGGTCTCTCTCTCTTTCTTCAGGTTCTATCTCTTCCTGTGCTCAGCGTGTAATAAAGGTCTCTCTCTTTCTTCAGGTTCTATCTCTTCCTGTGCTCAGCGTGTAATAAAGGTCTCTCTCTCTTTCTTCAGGTTCTATCTCTTCCTGTGCTCAGCGTGTAATAAAGGTCTCTCTCTCTTTCTTCAGGTTCTATCTCTTCCTGTGCTCAGCGTGTAATAAAGGTCTCTCTCTCTTTCTTCAGGTTCTATCTCTTCCTGTGCTCAGCGTGTAATAAAGGTCTCTCTCTTTCTTCAGGTTCTATCTCTTCCTGTGCTCAGCGTGTAATAAAGGTCTCTCTCTTTCTTCAGGTTCTATCTCTTCCTGTGCTCAGCGTGTAATAAAGGTCTCTCTCTTTCTTCAGGTTCTATCTCTTCCTGTGCTCAGCGTGTAATAAAGGTCTCTCTCTTTCTTCAGGTTCTATCTCTTCCTGTGCTCAGCGTGTAATAAAGGTCTCTCTCTTTCTTCAGGTTCTATCTCTTCCTGTGCTCAGCGTGTAATAAAGGTCTCTCTCTTTCTTCAGGTTCTATCTCTTCCTGTGCTCAGCGTGTAATAAAGGTCTCTCTCTTTCTTCAGGTTCTATCTCTTCCTGTGCTCAGCGTGTAATAAAGGTCTCTCTCTTTCTTCAGGTTCTATCTCTTCCTGTGCTCAGCGTGTAATAAAGGTCTCTCTCTTTCTTCAGGTTCTATCTCTTCCTGTGCTCAGCGTGTAATAAAGGTCTCTCTCTTTCTTCAGGTTCTATCTCTTCCTGTGCTCAGCGTGTAATAAAGGTCTCTCTCTTTCTTCAGGTTCTATCTCTTCCTGTGCTCAGCGTGTAATAAAGGTCTCTCTCTCTTTCTTCAGGTTCTATCTCTTCCTGTGCTCAGTGTGTAATAAAGGTCTCTCTCTTTCTTCAGGTTCTATCTCTTCCTGTGCTCAGCGTGTAATAAAGGTCTCTCTCTTTCTTCAGGTTCTATCTCTTCCTGTGCTCAGCGTGTAATAAAGGTCTCTCTCTTTCTTCAGGTTCTATCTCTTCCTGTGCTCAGCGTGTAATAAAGGTCTCTCTCTTTCTTCAGGTTCTATCTCTTCCTGTGCTCAGCGTGTAATAAAGGTCTCTCTCTTTCTTCAGGTTCTATCTCTTCCTGTGCTCAGCGTGTAATAAAGGGGCGGAGTACGTGCGGCGCCTGTCTCTGCGCTGGGTGGACGTGGTTCATCTCGTTCTCTATAATCTGTCCGTCAGCAGCAAGAAGAAATACTTTGAGCTGGACGAGATCCTCGCCTTCGTCTCCACTAACTGGGACCACCTGCAGCTCGGGAAGGTACTGGGCCAAACTGGGCCAAACTGGGCCAGGCTAAACCAAACCCCATTTTCCTTTTTGGTTGTTTACAACTTTTCTCTCAAAAATATTTGACTTTATTTCTTCAAATCTTGGCCTTTTCTGTGAGGATGTTGTGACGTTTGTGTTTTCTGTTTGTTGTCTAGATGTCTAACACTCCTCCATCAGAGAGGGGGCAGCACCTGCTGGACGCTCTCAATAAATACAAGAGCAAGTAGGAATCACACACACACATATATATATATATATATATATATATTAAATCAATAAACTCCCATTTATATATATATATATACACACACATATATATATATATCTATATATATATATATATACACACACACACACACACATATATTATAAACTAACTCATTCTATTATAATTATTATTACACACTTATTACTACACACACTATAAACTAACTCATTATATTATTATTACACACATTATAAACTAACTCATTCTATGTGTTAATGACTGTAGTGTGTGTGTGTGTGTGTGTGTGTGTGTGTGTGTTCAGGTTTCTGTGTGGGAAGGAGATAAAGAAGAGGAAGTGCATCTTTCGTCTGCGGACCAGAGTCCCCCCCAACCCCCCCTCCAAACTCTTTCCTGAGCGCGCTCAGAGTGACGGAGGCCAGGGCCGCAAGACCCCCTCCGCCAGGAACAGGTGGGCTGCATCTGGAACCCACACTAACATGTTATTAAGTAGTTATAACTAAGATATTATTAAGTAGTTATAACTAAGATGTTATTAAGTAGTTATAACTAAGATATTATTAAGTAGTTATAACTAACATGTTATCACTGATGGGCAGTAACGCGTTAGAAGTAACGCGTTACTGTAATCCGATTACTTTTTTCAAGTAACGAGTAAAGTAAGGGATTACAATTGCAAAAACAGTAATTAGATTACTGTTACTTCCCCGTCAGCAGGCTGCGTTACTGCGTTACTTAACCGTGATTTTGTTTCGTGAGACTGTCTCGTGAGTGACAACGTATGAGCGCCGCGACGTCAGTGGTAAACACCGACATGTGTAGTGTTGAACAAGAGACAACGTGGAGCGCGGGAGAGAGCAGGAACATGCAGCGTTTAATGCTTGGAAGTACCGACATTACTTTGAGTTTGACTCGGTTAAAGGTGACAAAAACATCAGCGTCCGCTGTACTTTTATCTACAGCGAAAAATTACACTTCAAAAGCAAGCACCTAGCAAGCCGGCACAGGAATGTGAAACTCACTGGAAAAATAACCTCAACCCCCAACTGACATGACTGCTGCAGCTACATCCAGCTCTACCGGGCGAACCTCCGTGGGCCCCTCTCCTGCTAAACAGGTGAAAATACACAGCGACACGGATAATAAAAGCAACAGGACTTAGTGCCGCTGAACTGAAGAAGCTCGTCGCTGGCTATATTGTCGAGGACATGCTGCCAATTTCCACTGTTGACTCTGAATCGTTCCGACGCATGTCTTTGAAAAGTAACTTAGTAAAGTAACTAGTACAGTAACTAATTACTTTTGAAAATAAGTAATCAGTAAAGTAACTGGATTACTTTCTTGGAGAAGTAATCAGTAATCAGTAACTAATTACTATTTCCAAGTAACTTGACCAACACTGCATGTTATTAAGTAGTTATAACTAAGATGTTATTAAGTAGTTATAACTAACATGTTATTAAGTAGTTATAACTAAGATATTATTAAGTAGTTATAACTAACATGTTACTAAGTAGTTATAACTAAGATGTTATTAAGTAGCTATAACTAACATGTTATTTAGTAGTTATAACTAACATGTTATTAAGGTAAGGGATAATGTAGAGCGAGGCGGTTGTTATAGCGAATACAACCCCGACAGGGTGATCAGGTCTTGAATCAGCCTGAAGGGGTTGTATTCGCTATAACAACCGCCTAGCTCTACATTATCCCGCTTATTACATGGCTACTTACCAAATAAATCAATAATTTTGACTAATAACTTGACAAAATATTGATTTAAATGGGAGTTTATTGATTTAAAGACGATTGTATTGCTTCCACTAGAGAAAATAGTCCGTTCCGTCTCTACGGTTGGAATCCTGCGTCCATAGCAACGTAAAAACTCTGTAGCTTTTTCATTGACATAGCTATAGCTTTTTAATGCAATCCTTCGTCTATTACTCAACACTAGCTGCCGTATATTTTATGGGATGTTGCCGTGGTGGACAAATGACCCAGCTGCTGTTTTAATCACTGCAGGAATTGACACAACATTAGCTGAAGCGTTGTAGTGAGCTAGCGGGCTAGCTAGCGGGCTATCGGCTGCTCTAATTTACATTAAACTGAACATTTCTGTTGACGGTGAAGTGAGACACGGTGAATGGCTTCTTTGGGAATATTTATGTGGACGTTTATGTCCTCATTCATCTCGTTTCCTTTTTGCAGAGCCGCTGCATGTTGACACACCTGTAAGTTAACGTTAAACAAGTTGCAATGTAAGCTAACTAATTAGCGTTGTTGTCCCTACGGCTGTTACTGCGTAGCTAGCGATCATAGACGGTTTAGAAAGATACTAGCGATAGACGCTCATCAGATCTGCTGTCATTGCTTGAATTGGAGGACAGAAGTTGCTCCACGTTTCCCCACTTTTTGCCACAGCTGATAGGCTAAATTATCCGGACTTCTTTCAGCGGATTGATTGATAGCTGTCCTCCAGAGTGAACAGAACTGCGTCCATGGCAACGCTCTGCTTTTGCATGGCAACGGTGTGTTATCCTTAGCAGCGGTCTGTTATCAAGAAATAACAGACCGCATTCTACATTAGAATTCAACCAAGCCATGTAATAACTAGTTAATAATAATAATAATCGGCTGTCTGACAGTCTGGTGAGGTCGGTGACTCGAGTCTGTTCGGTGTGTTAGTGCCATCGTCAGGCTGTGGGGCCGTCGGCCTTCATTTGGGCCGATTTTACTTGTATAATCGGGGGGGGGGCACTGCCGGCAGTCTGACTCAATGAGCCATTTTATTGGTGGAGAGCTAACCAGGAAACGGGGAGCGGGATGAGGTGACTAGAGTCTCTCAAAATCTGAGTAAAATCTTCTAAACTGATCTTTGTTGATCTGAAATGAAGACAGATTCAGCAACTACACACACACACACACACACACACACACACACAGAAATACACACAGAGACAACAGACACACACACACACACACACACACACAGAAATACACACAGAGACAACAGACACACACACACACACACACACACACAGAAATACACACAGAGACAACAGACACACACACACACACACACAGTACAATATGAGATCAGATTCTGAACAAGACGCCATGACGAGAAACCAGACCCACGTGGCGCGTTCGTCCAATCAGCTGTCGGTTTTCATTTTTTGGGCAACAGTACAGATTAGCGCCGCCTGCTGCTATGGAGACGCATTAGCTCTCGTCTCTTCGGTGTTCTGAGGAACTTTTTGGACCAACTCAGGGAGACTGATCAGTCCGACTGGCTTTACTGCCGATCGTCGGCCGTCTGTGTAAACAGCTTAAGATGTTATCCATCCATCCATCCATCCATCCATCCATCCATCCATCCATCTTCGTCTGCTTATCCGGTGTCGGGTCGCGGGGGGAGCAGCTCCAGCAGGGGACCCCAAACTTCCCTTTCCCGAGCCACATTAACCAGCTCCGACTGGGGGATCCCGAGGCGTTCCCAGGCCAGGTTGGAGATATAATCCCTCCACCTAGTCCTCGGTCTTCCCCGAGGCCTCCTCCCAGCTTAGGATGTTATGAAGTAGTTATAACCAACATGTTAAGTTGTTATAACAAAGATGTTATTAAGTAGTTATAACTAACGTGTGTGTGTGTGTGTGTGTCTCTCTGTGTGTGTATGTGTGTGTGTCAGCAGTGCTTCAGCTGAGAGGAGGAAGAGGAAGTCCAAGTGGCTGCTAGAAGACGCCATCCCTAATGTAAGTCTTCCTACTTCTAGTCTGTGTATAGAAATGAACCCAAAACATCCCAAAACTTTTTTCTCTTGTAATAATTAGATTTAGTTTTTCTAAAAAATAGGAAACCGTCCGATCAGTAGTGCGGAGACTCTGCAGAGTTACCAGATGGCATCGGGAGGTTTTGGCTTCACTTTAGCTTCCTCATTCACTCACTCGCTGTGTATATAGTGTTTATTAAATAGTGAACTATATAGGGAACGACCATACCAGATTTCGGACACTCACTGAAAACACATGTTTGCGTGACTTGCGTCAGGAGATGCGCCCGTTGTTTGTGTGACGGAGGCGAGCGGCGCCCAGCATCTTCTAATACGTCCCTGAAACAAACCGAGCTCTCAGGAGGTTTTTTATTATATATGTTACATTGTCTGTCTGTGTGTGTGTGTGTGTGTGTGTGTGTGTGTGTGTGTGTGTGTGTGTAGAACGAGCTGTCCTGCAATTGGACGTCCAACCACCACATGGCCAACATCTTTGACTTCACGCTGGACGAGCTGCAGAGCCTCAAGAGGTGAGACACTGATTCATTCAGCACAACGATGCGTTTAAGGGACGTTAAATAAAAGAGATGCAAAGGAAACCCCTCAGGGAATAACCTGTGTGCAGATATATAGCCTTATGATATGTAGTAGATTAATAACCTGTGTGCAGATATATAGCCTTATGATATGTAGTAGATTAATAACCTGTGTGTGCAGATATACAGCCTTATGATATGTAGTAGATTAATAACCTGTGTGCAGATATACAGCCTTATGATATGTAGTAGATTAATAACCTGTGTGTGCAGATATATAGCCTTATGATATGTAGTAGATTAATAACCTGTGTGCAGATATATAGCCTTATGATATGTAGTAGATTAATAACCTGTGTGTGCAGATATATAGCCTTATGATATGTAGTAGATTAATAACCTGTGTGTGCAGATATACAGCCTTATGATATGTAGTAGATTAATAACCTGTGTGCAGATATACAGCCTTATGATATGTAGTAGATTAATAACCTGTGTGTGCAGATATACAGCCTTATGATATGTAGTAGATTAATAACCTGTGTGCAGATATACAGCCTTATGATATGTAGTAGATTAATAACCTGTGTGTGCAGATATACAGCCTTATGATATGTAGTAGATTAATAACCTGTGTGTGCAGATATACAGCCTTATGATATGTAGTAGATTAATAACCTGTGTGTGCAGATATACAGCCTTATGATATGTAGTAGATTAATAACCTGTGTGTGCAGATATACAGCCTTATGATATGTAGTAGATTAATAACCTGTGTGTGCAGATATACAGCCTTATGATATGTAGTAGATTAATAACCTGTGTGCAGATATACAGCCTTATGATATGTAGTAGATTAATAACCTGTGTGTGCAGATATACAGCCTTATGATATGTAGTAGATTAATAACCTGTGTGCAGATATATAGCCTTATGATATGTAGTAGATTAATAACCTGTGTGCAGATATACAGCCTTATGATATGTAGTAGATTAATAACCTGTGTGTGCAGATATACAGCCTTATGATATGTAGTAGATTAATAACCTGTGTGCAGATATATAGCCTTATGATATGTAGTAGATTAATAACCTGTGTGCAGATATACAGCCTTATGATATGCAGTAGATTAATAACCTGTGTGTGCAGATATACAGCCTTATGATATGTAGTAGATTAATAACCTGTGTGTGCAGATATACAGCCTTATGATATGTAGTAGATTAATAACCTGTGTGTGCAGATATACAGCCTTATGATATGTAGTAGATTAATAACCTGTGTGTGCAGATATACAGCCTTATGATATGTAGTAGATTAATAACCTGTGTGTGCAGATATACAGCCTTATGATATGTAGTAGATTAATAACCTGTGTGTGCAGATATACAGCCTTATGATATGTAGTAGATTAATAACCTGTGTGTGCAGATATACAGCCTTATGATATGTAGTAGATTAATAACCATGTGTGTGCAGATATACAGCCTTATGATATGTAGTAGATTAATAACCATGTGTGCAGATATACAGCCTTATGATATGTAGTAGATTAATAACCATGTGTGTGCAGACATACAGCCTTATGATATGTAGTAGATTAATAACCTGTGTGCAGATATACAGCCTTATGATATGTAGTAGATTAATAACCTGTGTGTGCAGATATACAGCCTTATGATATGTAGTAGATTAATAACCTGTGTGTGCAGACATACAGCCTTATGATATGTAGTAGATTAATAACCTGTGTGCAGATATACAGCCTTATGATATGTAGTAGATTAATAACCTGTGTGTGCAGATATACAGCCTTATGATATGTAGTAGATTAATAACCTGTGTGTGCAGATATACAGCCTTATGATATGTAGTAGATTAATAACCTGTGTGTGCAGATATACAGCCTTATGATATGTAGTAGATTAATAACCATGTGTGTGCAGATATATAGCCTTATGATATGTAGTAGATTAATAACCTGTGTGTGCAGATATACAGCCTTATGATATGTAGTAGATTAATAACCTGTGTGTGCAGATATACAGCCTTATGATATGTAGTAGATTAATAACCTGTGTGTGCAGATATACAGCCTTATGATATGTAGTAGATTAATAACCATGTGTGCAGATATACAGCCTTATGATATGTAGTAGATTAATAACCTGTGTGCATATATACAGCCTTATGATATGTAGTAGATTAATAACCTGTGTGCAGATATACAGCCTTATGATATGTAGTAGATTAATAACCTGTGTGTGCAGACATACAGCCTTATGATATGCAGTAGATTAATAACCTGTGTGCAGATATACAGCCTTATGATATGTAGTAGATTAATAACCTGTGTGTGCAGACATAGTAGATTAATAACCTGTGTGTGCAGACATACAGCCTTATGATATGTAGTAGATTAATAACCTGTGTGTGCAGACATACAGCCTTATGATATGTAGTAGATTAATAACCTGTGTGTGCAGACATAGTAGATTAATAACCTGTGTGTGCAGACATACAGCCTTATGATATGTAGTAGATTAATAACCTGTGTGCATATATACAGCCTTATGATATGTAGTAGATTAATAACCTGTGTGCATATATACAGCCTTATGATATGTAGTAGATTAATAACCTGTGTGTGCAGACATACAGCCTTATGATATGTAGTAGATTAATAACCTGTGTGTGCAGACATACAGCCTTATGATATGTAGTAGATTAATAACCTGTGTGTGCAGACATACAGCCTTATGATATGTAGTAGATTAATAACCTGTGTGCATATATACAGCCTTATGATATGTAGTAGATTAATAACCTGTGTGTGCAGACATACAGCCTTATGATATGTAGTAGATTAATAACCTGTGTGTGCAGACATACAGCCTTATGATATGTAGTAGATTAATAACCTGTGTGCATATATACAGCCTTATGATATGTAGTAGATTAATAACCTGTGTGTTCAGACATACAGCCTTATGATATGTAGTAGATTAATAACCTGTGTGTGCAGACATACAGCCTTATGATATGTAGTAGATTAATAACCTGTGTGCATATATACAGCCTTATGATATGTAGTAGATTAATAACCTGTGTGCATATATACAGCCTTATGATATGTAGTAGATTAATAACCTGTGTGCATATATACAGCCTTATGATATGTAGTAGATTAATAACCTGTGTGCATATATACAGCCTTATGATATGTAGTAGATTAATAACCTGTGTGTGCAGACATACAGCCTTATGATATGTAGTAGATTAATCCTGGTGGTCAGGAGGATAACTTGCTGGTGGTGTTTTCCAGCAGCTCCAGTAGGACGGTCAGTATCGATCAGGACTCTACCGATGCTTCAACTTCAGGGTCTGCTACAACCAGCGCCTCCTATCACTTCAGGTAACCTGCAGCTAACTACCATACATTTACCATACAGCTAACTACCATACAGCTAACTACCATACAGCTATTTACCATACATTTACCATACAGCTAACTACCATACAGCTAACTACCATACAGCTAACTACCATACAGCTACCATACAGCTTACTACCATACAGCTACCTACCATACAGCTACCTACCATACAGCTACCATACAGCTAACTACCATACAGCTAACTACCATACAGCTAACTACCATACAGCTAACTACCATACAGCTAACTACCATACAGCTACCATACAGCTAACTACCATACAGCTAACTACCATACAGCTAACTACCATACAGCTAACTACCATACAGCTAACTACCATACAGCTACCATACAGCTAACTACCATACAGCTAACTACCATACAGCTAACTAACATACAGCTAACTACCATACAGCTAACTACCATACAGCTAATCTACCATACAGCTAACTACCCATACAGCTAACTACCATACAGCTAACTACCATACAGCTAACTACCATACAGCTAACTACCATACAGCTAACTACCATACAGCTAACTACCATACAGCTACCATACAGCTAACTACCATACAGCTAACTACCATACAGCTACCATACAGCTAACTACCATACAGCTAACTACCATACAGCTAACTACCATACAGCTAACTACCATACAGCTACCATACAGCTAACTACCATACAGCTAACTACCATACAGCTAACTACCATACAGCTAACTACCATACAGCTAACTACCATACAGCTAACTACCATACAGCTAACTACCATACAGCTAACTACCATACAGCTAACTACCATACAGCTACCTATCATACAGCTAACTACCATACAGCTAACTACCATACAGCTACCTATCATACAGCTAACTAACATACAGCTAACTACCATACAGCTACCATACAGCTAACTACCATACAGCTAACTACCATACAGCTAACTACCATACAGCTACCATACAGCTACCATACAGCTAACTACCATACAGCTAACATACAGCTAACTACCATACAGCTAACTACCATACAGCTAACTACCATACAGCTAACTACCATACAGCTAACTACCATACAGCTAACTACCATACAGCTAACTACCATACAGCTACCATACAGCTAACTACCATACAGCTAACTACCATACAGCTAACTACCATACAGCTAACTACCATACAGCTAACTACCATACAGCTACCTACCATACAGCTAACTACCATACAGCTAACTACCATACAGCTACCATACAGCTAACTACCATACAGCTAACTACCATACAGCTAACTACCATACAGCTACCTATCATACAGCTAACTAACATACAGCTAACTACCATACAGCTAACTACCATACAGCTACCATACAGCTAACTACCATACAGCTACCTACCATACAGCTACCTACCATACAGCTACCATACAGCTAACTACCATACAGCTAACTACCATACAGCTAACTACCATACAGCTACCTATCATACAGCTAACTACCATACAGCTAACTACCATACAGCTACCATATAGCACTACATACAGCTAACTAACATACAGCTACCACATACAGCTAACTACCATACAGCTAACTACCATACAGCTAACTACCATACAGCTAACTACCATACAGCTACCTACTATACAGCTAACTACCATACAGCTAACTACCATACAGCTAACTACCATACAGCTAACTACCATACAGCTACCTACCATACAGCTACCTACCATACAGCTACCATACAGCTAACTACCATACAGCTAACTACCATACAGCTAACTACCATACAGCTAACTACCATACAGCTACCATACAGCTAACTACCATACAGCTAACTACCATACAGCTAACTACCATACAGCTACCTATCATACAGCTAACTAACATACAGCTAACTACCATACAGCTACCATACAGCTAACTACCATACAGCTAACTACCATACAGCTAACTAACATACAGCTAACTACCATACAGCTACCATACAGCTACCATACAGCTAACTACCATACAGCTACCATACAGCTAACTACCATACAGCTAACTACCAGACATCTAACTACCATACATCTAACTACCATACATCTAACTACCATACATCTAACTACCATACAGCTAACTACCATACAGCTAACTACCATACAGCTAACTAACATACAGCTAACTACCATACAGCTAACTACCATACAGCTACCATACAGCTAACTACCATACAGCTAACTACCATACAGCTAACTACCATACAGCTAACTACCATACAGCTAACTACCATACAGCTAACTACCATACAGCTACCATACAGCTAACTACCATACAGCTAACTACCATACAGCTACCATACAGCTAACTACCATACAGCTAACTACCATACAGCTAACTACCATACAGCTACCATACAGCTAACTACCATACAGCTAACTACCATACAGCTAACTACCATACAGCTAACTACCATACAGCTACCATACAGCTAACTACCATACAGCTACCATACAGCTAACTACCATACAGCTAACTACCATACAGCTAACTACCATACAGCTAACTACCATACATCTACCATACAGCTAACTACCATACAGCTAACTACCATACAGCTAACTACCATACAGCTAACTACCATACAGCTAACTATCATACAGCTAACTACCATACAGCTAACTACCATACAGCTACCATACAGCTAACTACCATACAGCTAACTACCATACAGCTAACTACCATACAGCTACCATACAGCTAACTACCATACAGCTACCATACAGCTAACTACCATACAGCTAACTATCATACAGCTAATTACCATACAGCTAACTACCATACAGCTAACTACCATACATCTAACTAACATACAGCTAACTATCATACAGCTAACTACCATACATCTACCATACAGCTACCATACAGCTAACTACCATACAGCTACCTACCAAACAGCTAATTACCATACAGCTAACATACAGCTAACTATCATACAGCTAACTAACATACAGCTAACTATCATACAGCTAACTACCATACATCTACCATACAGTTACCATACAGCTAACTACCATACAGCTACCTACCAAACAGCTAATTACCATACAGCTAACTAACATACAGCTAACTACCAAACAGCTAACTACCATACATCTACCATACAGCTAACTATCATACAGCTAACTACCCTACAGCTAATTACCATACAGCTAACTACCATACAGCTAACTACCATACAGCTAACTACCATACAGCTAACTATCATACAGCTAACTACCATACAGCTACCATACAGCTAACTACCATACAGCTAACTACCATACAGCTACCATACAGCTAACTACCATACAGCTAACTACCATACAGCTAACTACCATACAGCTAACTACCATACAGCTAACTACCATACAGCTAACTATCATACAGCTAACTACCATACAGCTAACTATCATACAGCTAACTACCATACAGCTAACTACCATACAGCTAACTACCATACAGCTACCATACAGCTAACTACCATACAGCTAACTACCATACAGCTAACTACCATACATCTACCATACAGCTAACTACCATACAGCTAACTACCATACAGCTACCATACAGCTAACTACCATACAGCTAACTACCATACAGCTAACTACCATACATCTACCATACAGCTAACTACCATACAGCTAACTACCATACAGCTACCATACAGCTAACTACCATACAGCTAACTACCATACAGCTAACTACCATACATCTACCATACAGCTAACTACCATACATCTACCATACAGCTAACTACCATACAGCTAACTACCATACATCTACCATACGTTTTCACGTGTAGTAGAGAACCCTTAATGTGACGAGGTGTTGACAGGAAGTGTCTCTGACCCCTGACCTCTGACCTCTGTGTGTCGCCAGGAGGAGGGTGGGCAGCAGGAAGAGGAAGTTGCCTAGCAACAGCTACAGCCAGTGGGCCAATCGCAGCGAGGCCGGCTCCGAGCCTCCTGGGATGCTGGAGGACGCAGAAGAAGAAGCGTCAGACTCCTCCCACTTCCTGTCGGACCCCGGCCAGATCCCGTCTGACTCCTCCCTCTCCTCCATCTTCGGCGTGGGCGAGCGGTACCAGGTGCTGGCGCGCCGCGTGACGCCGCAGGGCGCCGTGCAGTACCTGCTGGAGTGGGAGGGGCCAACGCCTTATTAGGAAGCGTTACATCACAGCTCTCTGGTCCAATCACAGCTCAGCAACGTCAGGAAGGTTTTAGTCCACGTTAATGCTTTTAAATCATGTCCGTTTACCTCCGTCAGACTGTCGCTAACCTCATGTAAAGTTTTTAAACTTTATTTTGTTACAAACATGACGACACACAAATGTCTCCTGGTTCAACATGTTGGGACGTCTGCTGAGGAGAGGAGGAGGAGTCACAGCTGGTCATCAGTCTGGAGACACAAGTTAACTTAATATAGCCAAAGACACGCACACACATGTATACACACACACACAGATATATACACACACACACGTACATACATATACACACAAACACACACAGACACACACACACACACAAAAAGATATATACACACACACACACACGTACATACGTAGACACAGACACACACACAAACACACACACACAGATATATACACACACACACGTACATACATATACACACACACACACACGTACATACATATACACACACACACACACACACACAAACAGATATACATATATAAACACAGACAGAAATATACACAGACACACACACACACGTACATACATATACACACACACACACACACAAACAGACATATATATAAACACAGACAGAAATATACACAGACACACACACACACATACATACATATACACACACACAGACACACACACACACACGTACATACATATACACACACACACAAACAGATATATACACACACACACAGACAGATATATACACACAGACACAGACACACACACCTACATACATATACACACACACAGACACACACATGTACATATACACACACACACACACAGATACACACACAGACACAGACAGATATAGACACACACACACAGACACACACATACCCCAGCCAGTAGGTTTATATGAATGTGTAGTATTATGGTCTGTATATTCTGTTCTGACGTGTTAAACAGTCAGAGCGCCCCCCAGCTGTCAAACAGCACGCTGCACCTGCAACATATAGAAACATATAGAAATATAAAGAAATATATAAATATTAGAGCTGCAACTATAGCAATTATTATCCCCTGGGTGAATGGATGACATCACTAAATCCTTCTTCTGTGATTGGTGTTAAGTTAATGTGAGACTTCAGTCTGAGTATATCCCCCCCCATCCCAAACTAAGCCCCTCCCTGACGGTTTCTGTCCCGTAGTCCAGACCTCGGAGCTCAGTGAACATCAGGGTTTATGTTTTTAAAATGTTTGCAGAAAAAGTTAGTTTTTAATTTTCTCCTGGACATAAACACAAAAAAATATATCCTGATTTTCAGAGGCAAGGCTTCTTTTATCATGTCCGTTGCCTAGCAACAATCCTCACAGGATTATCGTGGGTGTTTTATGCTTCTGCGTCAACTTCTGCTATGCTCCTACGGCATCGCGAGGCAGCGGGGTCTGAGGGGGGTAAACCGTTGATTTGACGCAGAAGCATATATCAGCCTTTAGACCCCAAACACAAAGGCCCAAACCTCCATACTTCATCCTTTATGATTCCTAATATTCAGAATCATTCAGCAAATGCAGAAAGAAATGCCAAAAACGTGGAAAAAAGCCACAAACCTTTTCCTACCTGCTGCTGTTTCCGTCTGTCTGACAGCAACCTGGTAAACCGTGTCCAGGTGTCCAGGTAAACCATGCCCAGGTAAACCGCGACTAGGTGAACCGTGACCAGGTGAATCGCGAGTAGGTGAACCGTGTCCAGGTAAACCGTGTCCAGGTTAACCATGGCCAGGTAAACCGTGACTAGGTAAACTGCGACCAGTTAAACCCTGACCAGGTGAATCGTGGCCAGGTAAACCGTGGCCAGGTAAACCGTGACTAGGTAAACGTGATTAGGTAAACCGTGGCCAGGTAAACCGTGACTAGGTAAACCGTGGCCAGGTAAACCG
>CM046791.1:375439-380439 GCA_025617405.1 Perca schrenkii | reverse complement strand
CAGACAGACACACACACATAGACACACAGACAGACAGACACACACACATAGACACACAAAAACACACAGACAGACACACACACAACTACACACACATGCGCACACACAGACACACAAAAACAGACACACACATACAAAAACACACAGACACACACACACACACACAGAGACACACACACAGACACACACACAAAAACAGACACACACACAAAAACACACAGACAGACACACACACACAGACACACTCACACACAGACAGACACACATAGAAACACACACAAAAACACACAGACAGACACACAAATACACACACAGACACACACAAAAACAGACAGACACACAAATACACACACAGACACACACAAAAACACAGACACAGACACACACAACTACACACACATGCACACACATGCACACACAGACACATGCACACACAGACACACACAAACATGCACAGACACACACACACACATACACACACACACAGACACACTCACACACAGACAGACACAGACACAACTACACACACATGCGCACACACAAAAACACACACACATGCACAGACACACACACACACACACACACACACACACAGAGACACACACACACAGACACACAGACAGACACACACACAGACAGACACACACACATAGACACACAAAAACACACGGACAGACACACACACAACTACACACACATGCGCACACACAGACACACAAAAACAGACACACACATACAAAAACACAGACACATGCACACACAGACACACACACACAGAGAGACACACACACAAAAACACACAGACACACACACACAGACAGACACACACACATAGAAACACACACACAGACAGACACATGCACACACAGACAGACAGAGACACACTCACACAGACACACACACACACACACAGACAGACACATGCACACACAGACACACACACACACACACACACACACACACACACACACACACAGACAGACAGAGCACACACACACACACACACAGACAGACAGAGACACACTCACACACACACACACACACACACACACACAGACAGACAGAGACACACACACACACAGACAGACAGAGACACACTCACACAGACACACACACACACACACACACACACACACACACACAGACAGACAGAGACACACTCACACAGACACACAGACACACACACACACACACACACACAGACAGACAGAGACACACTCACACAGCCCTCCACCCTTTAACTGGAGGTGTTGGAGAACAGCAGATCTGATGGTTTGATCAGATGTTCCTGTCAGCCTGTTGGATCTTAAAGACCAAACAGTAATCAGAGGAACTCCATAAACAGAGAGACATGTCTTCAGAAGACTAAGGAGATTAAACATCTTCCAGATTATTACGTCACATTTCTTCTGCTTCAGGTTCATCCTCTGCTTCTGGCCGAGAGGGCGGAGACCTGCGCCGTCTGGTTGCTAAGATGCAGCCTCCATGTGACCTCATCACTTCCTGGCCCCGCCCACAAAGGTAAGGAGGACGAGACGGCTTTAACAGCTGCAGAAGAAGAGCTGACAGGTAGGCAGGCAGACAGACAGGTAGGTAGGCAGGCAGACAGACAGACAGACAGACAGACAGACAGACAGACAGACGATGGACTTTGACGCTAAATTTGAAGACGGTAAGAAAAAGATGTTTTCTGTTGAAGTCAGTGTGTGTGTGTCTGTGTGTGTGTCTGTGTGTGTGTCTGTCTGTGTGTGTGTGTGTGTGTGTGTGTCTGTCTGTGTGTCTGTCTGTGTGTGTGTGTGTGTGTGTGTGTGTGTCTGTCTGTGTGTCTGTCTGTGTGTGTGTGTGTGCGTGTCTGTGTGTGTGTCTGTCTGTGTGTCTGTCTGTCTGTGTGTGTGTGTGTCTGTGTTTGTGTCTGTGTGTGTGCGTGTCTGTGTGTGTGTCTGTCTGTGTGTGTGTCTGTCTGTGTGTGTGTGTGTCTGTGTGTCTGTCTGTGTGTGTGCGTGTCTGTGTGTGTGTCTGTCTGTGTGTGTGTCTGTCTGTGTGTGTGCGTGTCTGTGTGTGTGTGTCTGTCTGTGTGTGTGCGTGTCTGTGTGTGTGTCTGTCTGTCTGTGTGTGTGCGTGTCTGTGTGTGTGTCTGTCTGTGTGTCTGTCTGTCTGTGTGTGTGTGTGTCTGTGTGTCTGTCTGTGTGTGTGCGTGTCTGTGTGTGTGTCGTGTGTGTGTGTGTGTGTCTGTCTGTGTGTGTGTCTGTCTGTGTGTGTGTGTGTGTGTGTGCGTGTCTGTGTGTGTGTCTGTCTGTGTGTGTGTCTGTCTGTGTGTGTGTCGTGTCTGTGTGTGTGTCTGTCTGTCTGTGTGTGTGTCTGTCTGTGTGTGTGTCTGTCTGTGTGTGTGCTGTCTGTGTGTGTGTCTGTCTGTCTGTGTGTGTGCGTGTCTGTGTGTGTGTCTGTCTGTGTGTGTTAGCTGTTCTGCTTAATCTTAAAAACATGTCACAATAATAATCTCATAATCTGATATCTGAGGTCGGTTACCATGGCAATATGACTGACTGTTACACACACAAACACACACACAGACACACAGAAACACACACCTCCCAGCTGCAGTAGTGAGCTTTATAACAGTCTCTGAAGTCTAAGTGATCAACATTACTACCAGGGGTCTGTTCCAGTAAGGAGGGTTAACAGACTCTGAAGGGCCGTTCACATTGAACGCTCAAACAGCAGCGCTGGGCTATGAAACCCACTATTGTCAATGGCTTGCACACGCAACAACTGGTCTGCCAGTTGGAAAAAAACAGAAAAAAATAAACACTGAATACACGTGGATCCACAAACGGAACATGGACGAGAGGTTGATTCTGTCCGTCAGCGATCTCCCAGAGCTGTACGAAACAAGCTCGAGGTCGTACAGAGACCTCGGTGGGACATATTTCACCATAACAGGCATGCCAGATGTGTAGCTTATTGTAGCCTCCTAATTTAAATCATTCAGGTTGGTTTTAGCTCTGTGAAAACAACATGGACATCTCCACTGAAATACAATCATAACTATAGTACATTTTTTCTCAGATACTTTGCTGCATTTGTTAAATAATAATTTGCATTTGCACAACAATGAGTGCATTTCTTTAAACAATTGGTTTAAATTGTACCGCATAGTGACTGACCTGCAGAAGCGTGTATTTAGACTGAAATCTTTTGTTTACATGTCCAAAGCAAGTATTTATACCAATAACACAATCAAACTGACCAGTCCTCACGCCATTGTTTGCACCAAGATAGTCAATCTGCTTTGTGTTGTTGTCCATATTTAACAGTTCACTCTGTAAGTATAGTGTAATGAACAATGCACATGAAAGGGAGCACTATTCCCTATGGGACACATTATTGTCATCTCTGATCTGAGAAAAGGGCCAAAGCAACTGAGAAGTGTAGCTGCTGTTGTGAGCTGGGAAAACCAAATAGCAAGTTGATATACAGCTCCATACATACAGGTATTTGTAGGATATATTTGTATTTGTATGTTTACATAAAGTAAAATATGTTTGGACTGATTGACACAAGTCATGTTCGTTTTCATTGAAGTTCATATATAGGTAGTTAGGTATGTGGCCGTGTGTTAGCTCCAGTTTTGGAGGAATTAATTGCACATATGAATGAATGGTGATGAATGTATGAATTCAGGCTCATAGCTTAGCTTTATTATACCCAACTGCAATAACTGCAGACATCTTACTCATGTATAACACATATATTTGGGAATAGGACAACGTAGCGGCGAGCGCAGCGCATGTGAACGGGCCCTGAGTCTAACCCTGATGTCTGAGTTGATTTACCCTGAGATGGAAACCTGAGTTTTCGGTTCCAGAACAGCTGATTTGAGTTGGTTCAATCAACTCGGAGTAGGTTCACTCAGGGTAACGCACGTGCACCACTACTATAAAAAATGCAGCATGAATGGAGCCATGATTCTACGATTCACCATGGTAACAACCACAAACAAACTGGTGGGAGGAAATACTCACATACGGCGAGTTTGAACCTACTGTCTATGGTTTGAACATGTATTTTGTTAAAAAAGCAAGACAGCGGCTGCTGCTGCAACAGAGAGAGAATTGGTGTGGGAGAAAATTGCTGCTCGAGTCAATGCGTACGCATTAACAGTATATTAATTTCATATTTAATCACAGTTAACTTATAATATTACTGGTGAAAACTGGAATTGTATTAGATCTATAATTTCATTTAGGTGCAATCCTGCGGGTGAAAAAGTAAACGAAACAAATCCCATTCTGAGGCTGCAGCACCATGATCATTAACAGAACTATAATTTGTAATTATTTCTTTTTAATGGCTCTCACTGGTTTGTGTCCAGGGAACACTACAAAAACATTTAAAAAACGTTTCTGAGCGAGTCACACTTTTCTGATGGCTCTGCATACAGTGGCTTTACTATAACAGTATGATCCGTATACACACCAATAAAAAAAACTGCCGTTTGCTAAAAACGTAATGCGACCCCAAGAATGTGCTGGGATGTTAAAGCCTGTCCATGAGGCTCCCTGAGAGGTAATACAGCTTCTTCATCAACGGGATCATCGACACAAGGAACCTTTAATCTATAACGTTACCTAACAATCCTATTTTAGTCATGCCGATAACAAACAGCTCTGAAATGTACCTGGTCTGAATGAATGAATGAATGAGGAGATGAGAGAGGGATGTGTCAGAGGGAGGAGACAGAGAGAAGAAAACCTGCTCCTGACCAGGTTAGGTTCACAGGCTCAGTTACCATAGTAACTGACTCTGAGATGAAGTTACCATAGTAACTGACACTACTAGTACTCTACTGGATGGTTTATACCAGTCTGTAACATTACTACTAGTACTCTACTAGATGGTTTATACCAGTCTGTAACATTACTACTAGTACTCTACTAGATGGTTTATACCAGTCTGTAACATTACTACTAGTACTCTACTAGATGGTTTATACCAGTCTG
>CM046791.1:334954-364954 GCA_025617405.1 Perca schrenkii | reverse complement strand
TACATTTACATACAGAATATATGATATATAATACTATATTAACATACAGAATATATGATATATAATACTACATATACATACAGAATATATGATATATAATACTACATATACATACAAAATATATGACATATAATACTACATTTACATACAGAATATATTATATATAATACTACATTTACATACAGAATATATGATATATAATACTACATTTACATACAGAATATATGATATATAATACTATATTAACATACAGAATATATGATATATACAGGAAGTATTTAGAGCTGAGTGGGTGGTGGAATAATAACCAGCCTCGGCTTCGTTCCGCACATTTTCGGACATATTGGACATATTGTTTGTAACTCTATAAATATTGTTTTTCCTTTTGTTTTTTTGCAACACACTTATTGTGTTTTTATATTTTACTTTATTGTTATATTTGTTCGTAAGAAAAGAAAGAAGAACTAAGCAAGTACCAGTTCAGTGCAAACTACTGCTAACCTCTGAACAAATAAAAATACAGTTAAATGAAATGAAAGGCTTATTAATGCGTTGTGTTTTCTGTTTAGTTTGGGTGCTAATCTTTCTGCCTCTGTTGTCTTTTTGTCTTGTTTCTTTGTATTTTAAAATGTCTTTTTAACACCGTGGTCAGGGGACTACAGATGGCTAACTCTGGCATGTTTAACCCATGTTTAGTCATTACTTTTATTGTTCTCCACTGTCCCCTTCTTATATAGACTGAATGTGATTGGATATTAACATCTGATGATCCATAATCAATCAAGACTTTGACTGTAGAACCTCAGAAACCTTCAGGGGATAGAGAGATGTCTGACTTCCTGTTCCTCTTCAGGGTTTTCTCTCCCGGAGGTTGAAGCAGTCTCTTCGCCGGACTCGCTCTCAGCCCAAATTGTGTCGCCCGAGCAGCGTGAAGTCCGACCTGACCCACACCGCTGACAGCAGGTCAGAACCTTTCCATTAGACGGGTCATAGAGTCCAATGGCAGAACCTTTCCATTAGACGGGTCATAGAGTCCAATGGCAGAACCTTTACATTAGACGGGTCATAGAGTCCAATGGCAGAACCTTTACATTAGACCATAGAGTCCAATGGCAGAACCTTTCCATTAGACGGGTCATAGAGTCCAATGGCAGTACCTTTACATTAGACGGGTCATAGAGTCCAATGGCAGAACCTTTACATTAGACCATATAGAGTCCAATGGCAGAACCTTTACATTAGACGGACCATAGAGTCCAATGGCAGAACCTTTACATTAGACGAACCATAGAGTCCAATGGCAGAACCTTTACATTAGACGAACCATAGAGTCCAATGGCAGAACCTTTACATTAGACGAACCATAGAGTCCAATGGCAGAACCTTTACATTAGACGGGTCATAGAGTCCAATGCAGAACCTTTACATTAGACGGACCATAGTGTCCAATGGCAGAACCTTTACATTAGACGGACCATAGAGTCCAGTGGCAGAACCTTTACATTAGACGGACCATAGTGTCCAATGGCAGAACCTTTACATTAGACGGACCATAGAGTCCAATGGCAGAACCTTTACATTAGACGGGTCATAGAGTCCAATGGCAGAACCTTTACATTAGACGGACCATAGAGTCCAATGGCAGAACCTTTCCATTAGACGGGTCATAGAGTCCAATGGCAGAACCTTTACATTAGACCATAGAGTCCAATGGCAGAACCTTTACATTAGACGGGTCATAGAGTCCAATGGCAGAACCTTTACATTAGACGGACCATAGAGTCCAATGGCAGAACCTTTACATTAGACGGGTCATAGTGTCCAATGGCAGAACCTTTACATTAGACGGACCATAGCGTCCAATGGCAGAACCTTTACATTAGACGGACCATAGCGTCCAATGGCAGAACCTTTACATTAGACGGACCATAGCGTCCAATGGCAGATGATATGTTTATTTATTTATTATTTTTTATTTATATTAGGACAATGCACATTAATCAACATTTCTGTAAATGCGCCAGTGTTAGCCAGTCGGTTAATTTTCAACTGTAGTCCTAGTTGCATGCATGTCTTTATGGTGGGAAGAAACCGGAGCACCCGGAGAACATGCAAACTCCACACAGAAAGGCCCGGGACGACCTGGGATCGAACCCAGAACCTTCTTGCTGTGAGGCAGAAGTGCTAACCACTGAGCCACCGTGCTGCAGAACCTTTACATTAGACCATAGAGTCCAATGGCAGAACCTTTACATTAGACGGGTCATAGAGTCCAATGGCAGAACCTTTACATTAGACCATAGAGGTTAATGTAAAAGCTCTTTGAGTAAGAGTTAAGATTTTATAAAAACAGTCCATTTACATTTAAAAAAAATGTTTTGTGTCAAAAGTGTTTGAGGCTTTGCTTTCGCTCCTAGTCTCTCTGGGTCCATCTCTCTCTGGGTCTGACTCTCTCTGGGTCTGACTCTCTCTGGGTATGTCTCTCTCTGGGTCTGACTCTCTCTGGGTCTGACTCTCTCTGGGTCTGTCTCTCTCTGGGTCTGTCTCTGGGTCTGTCTCTCTCCCTCTCTCTCTCTCTGGGTCTGTCTCTCTCTCTCTCTCTCTCTGGGTCTGTCTCTCTCTCTCTCTCTCTGGGTCTGTCTCTCTCTGGGTCTGTCTCTCTCCCTCTCTCTCTCTCTGGGTCTGTCTCTCTTCCCCTCTCTCTCTCTGGGTCTATCTCTCTCCCTCTCTCTCTCTCTGGGTCTGTCTCTCTCCCTCTCTCTCTCTGGGTCTGTCTCTCTCCCTCTCTCTCTCTCTGGGTCTGTCTCTCTCCCTCTCTCTCTCTCTGGGTCTGTCTCTCTCCCTCTCTCTCTCTGGGTCTGTCTCTCTCTGGGTCTGTCTCTCTTCCCCTCTCTCTCTCTGGGTCTGTCTCTCTCCCTCTCTCTCTCTGGGTCTGTCTCTCTCTGGGTCTGTCTCCCTCTGGGTCTGTCTCTCTCTGGGTCTGTGTCTCTCTGGGTCTGTCTCTCTCTGGGTCTGACTCTCTCTGGGTCTGACTCCCTCTGGGTCTGTCTCTCTCTGGGTCCGTCTCTCTCTGGGTATGTCTCTCTCTGGGTCCGTCTCTCTCTGGGTCTGACTCTCTCTGGGTCTTTCTCTCTCTGGGTCTGTCTCTCTCTGGGTCTGTCTCTCTCCCCCTCTCTCTCTCTGGGTCTGTCTCTCTCCCTCTCTCTCTCTGGGTCTGTCTCTCTCCCTCTCTCTCTCTGGGTCTGTCTCTCTCTGGGTCTGTCTCTCTCTCTCTCTCTGGGTCTGACTCTCTCTGGGTCTGTCTCTCTCTGGGTCTGTCTCTCTCTGGGTCTGACTCTCTCTGGGTCTGTCTCTCTCTGGGTCTGACTCTCTCTGGGTCTGTCTCTCTCTGGGTCTGTCTCTCTCTGGGTCTGTCTCTCTCTGGGTCTGTCTCCCTCTCGGTCCGTCTCTCTCTGGGTCTGACTCTCTCTGGGTCTGTCTCCCTCTGGGTCCGTCTCTCTCTGGGTCCGTCTCTCTCTGGGTCCGTCTCTCTCTGGGTCTGACTTTCTCTGGGTCTGACTCTCTCTGGGTCTGACTCTCTCTGGGTCTGTCTCCCTCTGGATCCGTCTCTCTCTGGGTCTGACTCTCTCTGGGTCTGTCTCTCCCCCTCTCTCTCTCTGGGTCTGTCTCTCTCTGGATCCGTCTCTCTCTGGGTCTGACTCTCTCTGGGTCTGACTCTCTCTGGGTATGTCTCTCTCTGGGTCTGACTCTCTCTGGGTCTGACTCTCTCTGGGTATGTCTCTCTCTGGGTCCGTCTCTCTCTGGGTATGTCTCTCTCTGGGTCCGTCTCTCTCTGGGTCTGTCTCTCTCTGGGTATGTCTGTCTCTGGGTCTGTCTCTCTCCCTCTCTCTCTCTGGGTCTTTCTCTCTCTGGGTCTGTCTCTCTCTGGGTCTGTCTCTCTCCCCCTCTCTCTCTCTGGGTCTGTCTCTCTCCCTCTCTCTCTCTGGGTCTGTCTCTCTCCCTCTCTCTCTCTGGGTCTGTCTCTCTCTGGGTCTGTCTCTCTCCCTCTCTCTCTCTGGGTCTGACTCTCTCTGGGTCTGTCTCTCTCTGGGTCTGTCTCTCTCTGGGTCTGACTCTCTCTGGGTCTGTCTCTCTCTGGGTCTGACTCTCTCTGGGTCTGTCTCTCTCTGGGTCTGTCTCTCTCTGGGTCTGTCTCCCTCTCGGTCCGTCTCTCTCTGGGTCTGACTCTCTCTGGGTCTGTCTCCCTCTGGGTCCGTCTCTCTCTGGGTCCGTCTCTCTCTGGGTCTGACTTTCTCTGGGTCTGACTCTCTCTGGGTCTGACTCTCTCTGGGTCTGTCTCCCTCTGGATCCGTCTCTCTCTGGGTCTGACTCTCTCTGGGTCTGTCTCTCCCCCTCTCTCTCTCTGGGTCTGTCTCTCTCTGGATCCGTCTCTCTCTGGGTCTGACTCTCTCTGGGTCTGTCTCTCTCCCTCTCTCTCTCTCTGGGTCTGGGTCTGTCTCTCTATAGGGCCCACGAGGGCCCCCAAAAGGGAAGGGTCCCAGCTGTCCACTGTTAAGGTACTGGGATTGTACAAATGTTGTGCCAGAGTTGTAAAGGGAGACCAAAGAGGAGATTAGAGTCTCACTGCAGAGGGAGGGGTCGACAAAGCAACAACAATTGTGGAAAAAATCTCAAAGAAAATGCAAAAAAAGGTCAAAAACAGAGTGGTAAACAAACCACCCATATCCTCAGAGGGTTTGGAGGGGCTGGGGGGTTATTATGTGGTCCATGGTTTGATGATGTCACAGTGATGTCACTCTGAGAGGAGAAAGGAAAGGAAGTGCAGCCTCACTGCAGGGGAGGGGCTGCTGCTGACAGAGAGAGAGAGAGAGAGAGAGAGAGAGAGAGAGAGCTGGGGCCGTGTAGCATCGTTAGCAGCAAGCTAACAGACAGACAGACAGACAGAGGCTTCAGCTGTTCTCCCAAACAGCGTCAGGATCAGCAGGTTCTCCATCTTTCTTCCACTCTCTCTCCTGCTGAAGGAGAAGATGGATCCTTAGCCTCTCCTCCTTTTCCTCCTCCTCTCTTCCTCTCAGGATGCTCTGTGAGTATCTGCACCGATTCTCTGCATGCATTAACCAGCCTTTGTCCTCTGAAGAGATAGACGGGCTGCAGTGTGTGTATGGGTGGGTGTGTGTGTGTGTGTGTGTGTGTGTGTGTGTGTGTGTGTGTGTGTGTGTGGGGGGGGATTGGCGTCTTCTTCTAACTGATTTGCATGACTATACACGCTGCGTCTCTGTCTCTCTGTGTGTGTGTGTGTGTGTGTCTCTGTGTGTCTCTGTTAGCCTGTCTTTAGTCTGCACACAGCTAGCCTGCTATGTTAGCATGTGGCTAGGCTAGACACACGCTGTTAGCCAACATGTTCAGCTAAACCATGGTCACAATGGCAGACACACACACACACACACACACACACACACACACACACACACACACACACACACACACAGACCGAGACACACATACAAAGACGCACTTTCAGCTGTAAGCTCCTTGGTAAGATAATGACTAGAGCTAACGGACAACAGATCATCCTTCATGTCAGGTGTCATGTGTGTGTGTCAGAGGTTAGAAGTCACAGCTGACTGGTTGTTGTGTTTTTATAATCAGCTGGTTTTATTTGACAGAAAAATATTTTTGATTGGTGATTAAATTAAACCTGGACCCTATTTTCCTTTGAATTTGTTACTAAGTGACTGATGTCTACCATGAAAGACCCTGAAAAGACCAACGTCTGACACCATCTCACATCTAAAGACACTCTGTCAGAATGTCTCTGAGGTTTCAGTCTCAGCTAGAAGATTATACCACGAAGACTTCAAACTTAGGATAATATCAAACACGTTTGATTTTGTCTGAACGTCCAGACATTGGACATTCAATTCAATAACAAGAGTTATCTCGAGACACTTTACAGATAGAGTAGGTCTAGACCACACTCTATAATTTACAAAGACCCAACAATTCCAGTAATTCCCCCAAGAGCAAGCATTCAGTGTGACAGTGGCGAGGAAAAACTCCCTCTCAGGGAGAAACCTGGGACAGACCCAGGCTCTTGGTAGGAGGTGTCTGATGGGACAGACCCAGGCTCTTGGTAGGAAGTGTCTGACGGGACAGACCCAGGCTCTTGGTAGGAGGTGTCTGACGGGACAGACCCAGACTCTTGGTAGGAGGTGTCTGACGGGACAGACCCAGACTCTTGGTAGGAGGTGTCTGACGGGACAGACCCAGGCTCTTGGTAGGAGGTGTCTGATGGGACAGACCCAGGCTCTTGGTAGGAGGTGTCTGACGGGACAGACCCAGGCTCTTGGTAGGAGGTGTCTGACGGGACAGACCCAGGCTCTTGGTAGGAGGTGTCTGATGGGACAGACCCAGACTCTTGGTAGGAGGTGTCTGATGGGACAGACCCAGACTCTTGGTAGGAGGTGTCTGACGGGACAGACCCAGGCTCTTGGTAGGAGGTGTCTGACGGGACAGACCCAGACTCTTGGTAGGAGGTGTCTGACGGGACAGACCCAGGCTCTTGGTAGGAGGTGTCTGATGGGACAGACCCAGACTCTTGGTAGGAGGTGTCTGACGGGACAGACCCAGACTCTTGGTAGGAGGTGTCTGATGGGACAGACCCAGACTCTTGGTAGGAGGTGTCTGACGGGACAGACCCAGACTCTTGGTAGGAGGTGTCTGACGGCGCTGGTTGGGGGTGTGATGAACAGTGGCAATAATAGTCACAATAAAGATAATGAAATAGTAGTCGTAGTAGTTCATGGCATAGCAGGGCACGGCACGGCGTAGCTGGGCACTGCAGGGCATAGCAGGACGTAGGAGGGCGTAGCAGAGTACTGCAGGGCGTAACAGGGCACTGTAGGGCATAGCAGGGCACTTTAGGGCGTAGCAGGGCATTAGGACATGTGTCTGCGACTTGGAATGTTTTCTGGTGGGCATAATGTGAACAACAATCTGTGAAACTGGTCCAGTATTAAACCAGAACCAAGCTGTAATGTAACCCTACAGGACTAATGTTCAGAAGCAGTTAGAGTCACTAAAAGTTCTGTTGTTGCTGCTGACAGATTCACATTATTAGTATATAAGTGTCTAAGTGTATATCTAAACAGAATCTAAACATCTGTATGATAAGGGAATGTTTTGTCTAAGGACTGTCTCCTTTTGGAGGTCGGAGGGCCAGCCACCCTTTAGCATACTTCCCAGAGAGAGAGAGAGGCTGAACTAGGCTTTAGTATCTGTGTTTAGGCGACTGCAATATATTTGTGTACCCTAAACGTTCAGCTAAACATAATGCCTCCAGCATGAGTTTAAATACACCTTCAGAGAGTTGGGACAGCACTGCACAATAACCCATCTTGGTTATACTGTACTTGTGTTCATTAAATGCTCCTGTGTAATTTATCCAGTTCTCCCAAACCTTCTTCACATGTATGAAATGAGTTGTGCTGCTCATGAGTTTTTCCTTAACACTGGCTTACCAGTGTATCTCTGTGTACATTGTCCAAAGCAATCCCACCAATCTGTCCCAAAACCTCCCAGTTAGAGAGGAAATTATCTAACATATTCTTTATAAAACCTCCCAGTTAGAGAGGAAATTATCTAACATATTCTTTATAAAACCTCCCAGTTAGAGAGGAGATGATCTAACATATTCTTTATAAAACCTCCCAGTTAGAGAGGAAATGATCTAACATATTCTTTATAAAACCTCCTAGTTAGAGAGGAGATGATCTAACATATTCTTTATAAAACCTCCCAGTTAGAGAGGAAATGATCTAACATATTCTTTATAAAACCTCCTAGTTAGAGAGGAGATGATCTAACATATTCTTTATAAAACCTCCCAGTTAGAGAGGAAATGATCTAACATATTCTTTATAAATCTTAACAATAATTCCCTGAAAGAACCAAGCAGGCCTGCCTTGTTGCTCTGTCCACATCTTCTTCAGAACTTTATATGTTTAGCGTGTAGCTTGTCAGCTCAAACTTTGTTGTCGTTTCCCGAAACAACCAGAGTTTTGAAGGCGAGGGACATCTGGCAGAGTACGTCTGCTAAAACTATACTTCTAAACAGGCAATTATTCTGGAAATGTTCTTCCGTTGATCCAGACCAGGTCATAGACAGCAGTCTCTCTTCGTTCCTTGAATCTGTCTGATTATTTCAGGGTCTTTTACCGACAGAAGTTCTGCCTCTCCAGTTAGACATTTTCATTGGCATTTTGTGACTTCTTCACCCTTGTGGTATGTTTTCTTTGTTTGGCGCCAGCCACACGATAAAACCGCCATGAACACGCCCGCTGTGAACTGTCTGGATGTCCCGGTTGGGGCTCAACAGGACATGCAAGAAAAAACACGTGGATGTCATATTTGAATGTCTGTTTTTTTTACAATAACAATTTTATCTCATATTCAAATTTAGAATATCGGTTGACAGGTAGACATGAATTACTAACGATAGAGGTTGTGTAACAGCTAGGGGTGGGGGAAAAATCGATACAGCAGAGTATCGCAATATTTTCCGTGGCAATACTGTATCGATACACAGACGCCAAGTATGGATCTATTATTATATATGTGTTGGTCAGTCTGCCTGCTTGATAATCTGATTTTGCAGCATAAAATTGAAGTGAGATGAACAAACAGAAAAATGTATCTTTTTAGATAAAACAGATGTTGACAAAGTTTTCTTTTGGGGACATAACTTGAAATTGGGAAAAATTTGTAGTTGCAAAAAAGGTAATAAATTGCAATATATTGCAGAATATTTCAATATGTTTAAAATCGCAATAATACTGTATCGTGACATGAAGTATCATGATGATATTGTATTGTGAGGCCTCATCTGATTCCCACCCCTAGTAACAGCTTAGGCTGATGTGTTGTTGGCTGTTTGGGTCAGTACCGGAGCTGTTCTGGTCTGTTTCAGGTTTGTGATGTTTGGGTCGGTACCGGAGCTGTTCTGGTCTGTTTCAGGTGTGTGATGTTTGGGTCGGTATCGGAGCTGTTCTGGTCTGTTTCAGGTGTGGGATGTTTGGGTCGGTATCGGAGCTGTTCTGGTCTGTTTCAGGTGTGTGATGTTTGGGTCGGTATCGGAGCTGTTCTGGTCTGTTTCAGGTGTGTGATGTTTGGGTCGGTACCGGAGCTGTTCTGGTGTGTTTCAGGTGTGTGATGTTTGGGTCGGTACCAGAGCTGTTCTGGTCTGTTTCAGGTGTGTGATGTTTGGGTCGGTACCGGAGCTGTTCTGTTCTGTTTCAGGTGTGTGATGCGGCGGCTGCGTTGTGGTAGCCAGGAGTCGTTGCTAAGCGCCGGCTGTGTGTCGTCTCTGGAGCTCAGGATGGACCAATCGGTGGTCATCAAACCCGTCCACTCCTCCCTGCTGGGACAGGACTACTGCTTCGAGGTGACACACTCACACAATCACACTTCCAAACCCTCCAGTGTTTCCGTGGTGATAACCTCTGACACTGCATCTCCTAGGTAACGACCTCGACAGGAACAAAGTGTTTCTCGTGTCGTTCGGCGGCAGAAAGAGATAAATGGATGGAGAACCTGAGGAGGGCCGTTCACCCCAACAAAGACAACAGCCGGCGGCTGGAGAACGTGCTGACGCTGTGGGTGGTGGAGGCCAAAGACCTGCCGGCCAAGAAAAGGTAGGGGGGGCAACACCTGGGGTAGGGGGGAGGGGCTACACCTGGGGTACTGGGGTAGATAGGGGGGGGGGCTACACCTGGGGTAGGGGGGGGGGCTACACCTGGAGTAGGTAGGGGGCTACACCTGGGGGTAGGGGGGAGGGGCTACACCTGGGGTAGGTAGGGGTGCTATACCCAGGGTAGGGGGGGCTACACCCAGAGAAGAAAAGTTAAGGGAAGCTACACACACATACATTACACTACATAATTGTGAAAGTAAATAGATTGTTTCCTAGAGGAAGCATATCTAAGGTGTGGAACACTATGCCTAACATTTTGCTTACTGTTCATCATTACAATATGTAGAAGTAACTGTCGCTGTCAGAAGTAACAGAGTATTTTTACTTCAGGTACTTCTGCGAGCTGTGTCTGGACGACAGCCTTTACGCTCGGACGTCCTGTAAACTGAAGACTGACAACATATTCTGGGGAGAACGTTTCGACTTCAGCAGCCTGCCGTCCATCAGCGCCGTCACCCTGCACCTCTACAAAGACACCGACAGGAAGCGGAAGAAGGACAAGAGCAGCTACGTCGGTCTGGTCAACATCCCCGTCGCCATGGTGACCGGAAGACAGCTGGTGGAGAAGTGGTACTCAGTGAGCACGCCCAGCACTCTCCGAGGTTTTTAATTTATTTAACCTTTATTTAACCAGGAAATAGTCCCATTGAGATTCAGAATCTCTTTTACAAGGCAGTCCTGGCCAAGGCAGCAGGATCAGAGTCTCAACATACAGTAACCAACAGTAACAGGACATGTGCATTCAGTGGTCAAGTCCTTTATCCTAGCCTGGGAAAATCCTGCCAAACTTCCAGCAAATTTGAGATTTTCTCTGCAAGTCCGTCTGGCCAAGAGCCTATTCACAAAATTTGCAAATCGAGGCACCAATCACAACCGTTGAGGCGGGTTTTACACGATGACAATAGCGCAGCAACGTTGAAACGTCATCTCCTTCATTGCTCTGATTGGTTGAAGGACTAGCCAATTCAGGTTGCACGATGGCTCAGTGGTTAGCACTTCTGCCTCATAGCAAGAAGGTTCTGTGTGGAGTTTGCATGTTCTCCCCATGTTTGCGTGGGTTTCCTCCGGGTGCTCCGGTTTCTTCCCACCATAAAAGACATGCATACTAGGAATACAGTTGAAAATTAGCCGACTGGCTAACACTGGAGCATTTACAGAAATGTTGATTAATGTGCATTTTCCTAATCAAATAAACTAAATCCAAATTGCATGCATTTGAGTGGTGTCCGTTGGTGACGCCCATTTGGTCTGGCAGTGAATGAAGCTTCCCCAGACCCACTCTCAGTTACAGCTGAGAAGGGTCTGGTGTACACCAGGCTACCTTTATCCTATTTTTTTAATCTTCCATGCTAATAAAATAATCTAGATTAAGGTGACTTTGTAGCTCACACAAAGATGACGGAGCAAAAACTTTAAAAGCACTTTCACCAAACACAGTACGGGTTCCAGGAGTGTCGTACATCATTTGTCCGTGTGAAGGGTGCAGCTACCGACAGCTTTAGGCGCCAGTAGAGAACATAATTAAAAAGGCAGCTTGTAAAGAGAAATATTCCAGTGCTCCAGTCTACGGTTGTATAAAGAAGACAAACCCACTTTCTCATAGAACTTGCACTGATGTGTGCAGAGGTACGTAGATCAGTTTGACACTGTCAGACAACAGGTTCACTGGGTTCAAACAAGTAGTTGAGCTAGTAGTAGGGATGGATACAATACTTAGCAATACTCTTATTAAGGGCTGTCCCAAATACAATTAGTTTGTGCTTTGAAGCTTCAGGACTAATCAAGAGTGGCTGTGTGGGAGTGTCACTGAAACAGCCCATTTGTGTGACTTCCTGAGAGCATGGGCGCTTTAGCTTGTAGCTAACGTCTGGGCTAACCCCCTTCACTTTAATCAGCAGGAGGAATTTAGCTTGGGTCTTATGGAGTTGTTGCATTTATTAACTGACAAACACACCAAACTGTACACACACTGCACTGCTACATTCACAGCTGACTGCTACGTTCACAGCTAACTGCTACATTCACAGCTAAATGCTATGTTCACAGTTCACAGCTAACTGCTACGTACACGGCTAAATGCTACGTTTACAGTTCACAGCTAACTGCTATGTTCACAGTTCACAGCTAACTGCTACGTTCACAGTTCACAGTTCACAGCTAACTGCTACATTCCCAGCTAAATGCTACATTCGCAGCTAACTGCTAAGTTCTCAGCTACAAACATGCTCTCTCTAATTTCTCTGCTCACTCTCACACATTGACACACATGTGCACTACATTATTCCTCATAGGAGTTCTTCACTCATTGTTTAGCAGAGCACATTTTAGTTTAAACATCATTCCCAGATGCTTGGACCCGGCAGGCGCTGAGTAGCATTGAATAGAAACCCAAACTTTGATATTCGGTACCAGTTTAGTACTGGTTCTCCGTACCCACCCCTAGCTACAAGCATCCAGGTCTGATGATGTTCACATTAGCTATGTTTCCATCGACCCGTTTTTATCCGAATTAAGTGATTTTGAATGAAAAATGCCGTCATGGAAACAGTAAAATCTGATTGAATTTCATGAATATCGACTCAAAGAAAATATGTTCGGTCTCATCGGATTTTCTCTTGATCGATATACGGCTTATGCGATAAACGCTGATGGAAACATTATTTGCAGAATAAATAATGAATTGCAATTAAGTTTTAGGTCATTTTATGGTTGCAACCCGCAATAAAACGAAGAAGAAGTTTCAGTTAATTTCCGCCCAGTATTTCCGCTCTGTTTGCACACATGATGCTGTCAACAAAAAGAGATGTAAGTGGACTAACGAGAACACAAGATACTTTTTTAATTTAATTTACCAGAAAACTATAACGGCTACTTTAGATAACAAAAATCTAAGAAACGCCATCATTTATCAGGAGCTCGTGAAGGAAATGACCAACAGTTACGACAGAGACATTCTAAAACACTTAACGTGAAAACGCTTAACGTGTTTTAATGTATCTAAACAACGATCAATTATCACCAGATTTGTCATGGTCATATCTTGTCATGAACACTTAAGCCTGTCAAAAAACTAAATCGAAATCCAAAGATTATAGAAGTTATCTCACGTTAATGTTTTCTTCATCAGTGGCCATATGGCGAGGAAAAAGCTTAACGTGGTTTAATGTACCTAAACAATGATCAATAATCACCAAATTTCTCTCTCATATTACACATCATAACCACGGAAAACTGTCAAATAATCTAATCCAATGTCCAATTATTATGGACATTATCTGACATAAAGCGTTTCTGCTTCAGAGCAGCGGAGCGGCTGGGGGTTGACTCTCCACGGTTCTCATTGGCTTTATAAGTCCTAATGTGAAAAAGCTTAACATGGTTTAATGTACCTAAACAACGATCAGTCATCACCAAAAAAATCCTCTTCTATATTGCTCATCATATCCACTTAAAACAGTCAAATCTAACCCAATGTCCAAATATTATGGGCGTTATCTGACACATTAACATGAGATAACTTCTATAATCGTTGGATTTCGATTTATTTTTTTTGACAGGCTTAAAGTGTTCATGACAAGATATGACCATGATACATCTGATGATGATTGATCGTTGTTGAGATATTAAACCACGTTAAGCTTTTTCACGTTAAGCATTTTAGAATGTCCCTTACGCCGTAGCCGTGGGACGTCCTGCGGAGTAAATGGAAGGCACTCAAACAGCGATACACGGCTCAAAAAAGAGAGTTGTCTCTCAGCGGTGCCGGAGGGAAAATATAAGGCAAGTTCCACCTTTTAGATGAGCTGGATCAGATCCTCAGCCAAAGGCCCATCGGAGCTTATAGCATGGCTTCTAATATTAACAACAACAACTACTACTTCTGTCTAGCAAAACTTTGTTCGCAAAAGTTCGCTTGAATGTTGTGCGATTCGGTGCAAAAATGAAAGGAAACACCTTAAAATGTCTCAAATCAATTCAATATACCAATTTAATCGCAAAACAGCACGTGACGTCATTACGCACAGGTTTTTATTCGCTTTAAAGCTGTTGGATGGAGACAAACTTTCACACTCAGCTTTATTCGCATGAGTTTTTTTTACCAAACTTCAGATAATTCGATTGACAAGTGGATGGAAACTTAGCTATAGTTTCCTGTTTCAGGGAAGTCGTCGGTGCCGACAGTGCGTATCAAAGCTCGGTACCAGAGCATCGCCATCCTGCCGATGGAACAGTACAAAGAGTTTGCCGAGTACATCAGCTCCAACTACCTGCTGCTCTGCAACACGCTGGAGGCCTCGCTCAGTCTGAGGGCTAAAGAGGAGCTCGCTGCTGCACTGGTCCACATCCTGCACAGCACCGGGAAGGCCAAGGTAACCACAACACCCTCTCTGCATAAATAAAGTTTTACCAGACTGAATGAGGGTGACTTTGACCTCCTTTTCTGCAGGACTTCCTGACGGACCTGATGATGTCGGAGGTGGACCGTTGCCGTGACAATGACCAGCTGATCTTCAGAGAGAACACACTTGCGACGAAAAGCATCGAAGAATACCTGAAGTTGATTGGACAGAAGTACCTGCAGGATGCCCTCGGTACAATCACACACACACACACACACACACACACACACACACACACACACACACAGACACACACACACAGACACACAGACCAGAAAGAATTGTAAAATCATTCAATATGTTAACAGGCTTATCAGATCACAATCTAACTCTTGTCCCTAGGAAACTTACCAAAAAACGTTTCCATTCCTGTGCTAGAGAAAAAAAATAAACTATTGCAATCCCCAAAAGTAAATTTCAAAACTTTGTAGCTGCAGCTAACCAAATTCAATGGGATGAAATGTTGCCTTTAGTTGACTATGAAAAAGACAGCCAAATATTTTAAAAACACTTGAGAAAACTATTAAAGAAAAACTAAAAATCAAGCACAAACAACACAAAAACACTGTACCCTGGATGAACCCAGGAATCATAAAACTCATGAAAATGCGAGACCAAGCCCTAAAAATAGCAAATAAAACTAAACTCACTCATGACAGAGGACGTTTTACCATGTTGAGAAATAAAGTTGTAAGAACATTAAGAAAAGCAAAGGCAGATTTCTTTCTCACTATAATCGAAAAATCTAATGGAAATGCTAAAATAATATGAAAGAAAAATGACAGGTGATCGCCCCAAAGGACAAAATACTATAGAAATTAAAAAAAATGAACAACTAACAAATAATATTGAGGTTGTAGCGGTGGCGTTCAATCACTATTTTATTGATTCTGAGGCTAACATAGCAAGCTGTTTTGCACCTGAGATCACAATCACTCCTCTAATAGACGCATGTCAATCAGTTTTCAGTTTAATAAACATCACAGTATCTGAGGTATCAAAGAACATTAAATCACTCAGATCATCAAGATGCAAAGATATTTTTGGTATGGATACAGTGATGCTCAAGGAGCTCAGTACATCAGTCACATGCCCCTTTACCAAAATTATCAATCTGTCTATTTCACAAAATATGTTCCCAAGCATGTGGAAACCAGCTATTGTTGCTCGTATTTTCAAAAGTGGAGATCCCCATTACAGACCTATCAGTATATTGCCCACAGTGTCTAAGATTGCAGAGAAACTGATAGCAAAACAAATTATTAACCATCTAAATACCACACCCTATGCTCTCCACCCTATGCAGTTTGGCTTTAGGGCAAACTACTCCACAGAGACTGCGACTTGCTTCTTTACTGAAAACATCAGAGGTCTATTGGACCGATGTGGGGTTGTTGGTGCCACACATCAAAAACAGTAACAATGTTTTTCAGCAAGACCCACAGAAACTTTAGTGTTGAGCCGGATGTTTTAGTGTCAGGGGAAAGGCTGCAGATCGTGTCTGAAAACCAATATCTGGGGGTTTTAATTGATTCAAAGTTGTCACTTACATCACATGTAAATTGGGTCTGTAATCGAATCAAATTCAACCTCAGTAACTTTAGGTACATTCGCCATTGAATGTCCACACAGGCAGCAAATATGTACGTGCACTCTATGATCTTCTCACTTACTATTATATTATTATTATTATTATTATTATTATTATTATTATTATTATCCATCCATCCATCCATCTTCGTCCGCTTATCCGGTGTCGGGTCGCGGGGGGAGCAGCTCCAGCAGGGGGCCCCAAACTTCCCTTTCCCGAGCAACATTAACCAGCTCCGACTGGGGGGATCCTCGAGGCGTTCCCAGGCCAGGTTAGAGATATAATCCCTCCACCTAGTCCTGGGTCTTCCCCGAGGCCTCCGCCCAGCTGGACGTGCCTGGAACACCTCCCTAGGGAGGCGCCCAGGGGGCATCCTTACCAGATGCCCGAACCACCTCAACTGGCTCCTTTCGACGCAAAGGAGCAGCGGCTCTACTCCGAGCTCCTCACGGATGACTGAGCTTCTCACCCCTATCTCTAAGGGAGACGCCAGCCACCCTCCTGAGGAAACCCATTTCGGCCGCTTGTATTATTATTATTATTATTATTATTATTATTATATTATTATCACTTACTGTTTACCCATTTGGTCACAAGCTAGTGTAACATTTCTGAAACCGCTGCAATCACTTTATGAACAAACTGTTAAAATCCTGGAAGAAACCAAGCCTTTTCTATCATTATCCAATATTACAAAAATACAGATTACTCAACTGGGAAAACATGGTCAAATATTCAAAACTATGTCTTGTCTATAAAATTATTCACGGTTTATCATCCCCTCCTCTCCACCAGTTGGTCAACATCCGAACAGCTGATCACAGCAGAACCAGAGGTGCAGCGAGGGGAGATTGTATTATTCCATTTAGGAAAAGTGTATTTGGCCATA
Organism: Perca schrenkii; assembly: GCA_025617405.1. Lineage (NCBI taxonomy): Eukaryota > Metazoa > Chordata > Actinopteri > Perciformes > Percidae > Perca > Perca schrenkii. The sequence continues at coordinate 348,323 of CM046791.1, read as the reverse complement.
CTTCTTTCTCTGTTCGAGCTGCTACTGTGGAACCTCACCCCCATAACCATCAGAAATCTAAATACATATAGTACATTCAAGATCCAGTTAAAGAAATGGCTCATTGAGAATCAGAGCTGTCAACATTACCATTAACTTCTTGACCTGCTCTCGCTGCCACCTGCTGGCTGCTTGCCTTGTGTGTGTGCCTGTGTTCATGTCTTATTTGATGTTTGTCTGATTGTGGTCTGCTGTGCTCCTATTGTACATTTTTGCTTAATAGCACTTTTTATCAAATGTATTTTAAATGTTATATTGTCATGTAAATGTGTAATTTTACCTTCTTTTAGGGTGACTTTTTTTACCATCTGTCTTGGGACTGCAGATGAAAAAAACTCTGGCATATTGACAGAAATGTGTATTAATATGCACTGTCTCTGTAATAAATAAATAAATAAAATAAAAAACACACACGTGCACACACACAGACACACACACAAGCACGCATGAACCCACACATACACACGCACATGCACACGCACATGCACACACACACATGCACACAAACACACATGCACACATGCACACACACACACACACATACACACACATGCACGCATGCACACACAATATTTACATTTCATAATCTCACCCATCAACATCAAATTCATCTGAAAACAAAAACATCTTGATCATTACAAACTGGAAGATGGTGAACAGTAAAGCTGCTCTCAACTGTAACATTATCAAACTATTTTGATAATTGATGAATCGGTCTGTCATTTTTCAAACTTTTGTGTGTTTCTCTCTGTGTGTGTGTCTGTGTGTGTCTCTGTTTGTGTGTGTGTGTGTGTGTGTGTGTGTGTGTGTGTCAGGTGAGTTCATTAAAGCTCTGTATGAGTCCGATGAGAACTGTGAAGTGGATCCGTCTCGCTGTGCAACCTCTAACCTCTCAGAGCATCAGGCCAACCTGAGGATGTGCTGCGAGCTCGCATTCTGCAAGATCCTCGACTCCTACAGGTGCACACACATACACACACATACACACTGTACACACTGTACACACCATACACACCATACACACACATACACACTGTACACACTGTACACACACGTACACACTGTACACACCATACACACCATACACACACATACACACACACACACTGTACACACTGTACACACTGTACACACTGTACACACCATACACACCATACACACACATACACACTGTGCACACTGTACACACACATGCACTGTACACACACGTACACACTGTACACACACTGTACACACACACATACACACTGTACACACTGTACACACTGTACACACATGTACACACAAATACACACACATACACACTGTACACACACACACAAACACACACATACACACACATACACATTGTACACACACACACAAATACACACTGTACACACACACACACACACACACACATATTTTATAACCTCCCCCTCCTCTCTCAGGGTTTTCCCCCGGGAGCTGAAGGAAGTGTTTGCGTCATGGCGACAGGAGTGCTGTAACCGGGGGCGACCGGACATCAGCGAGCGTCTCATCAGCGCCTCGCTGTTCCTGCGCTTCCTGTGTCCAGCAGTGATGTCGCCGTCGCTCTTCGACCTGATGCAGGAATACCCCGATGAACGCTCCGCCAGAACGTTGACGCTGATTGCCAAAGTTATCCAGAACCTCGCCAACTTCAGCAAGTAAGTCCAGGCTCTTATTCTGAAGGAGCTGCAAGGGGTTTTACTGTGAAGGAGCTGCAGGATTTTTACTGTGAAGGAGCTACAGGGGTTTTACTGTGAAGGACCTGGAGGGCTTTTACTGTGAAGGAGATGCAGGGCTTTTATTGTGAAGGAACTGGAGGGCTTTTACTGTGAAGGAGCTACAGGGTTTTTATTCTGAAGGAGCTGGAGGGCTTTTACTGTGAAGAAGCTGGAGGGCTTTTACTGTGAAGGAGCTGGAAGACATTTACTGTGAAGGAGCTGCAGGGCTTTTATTGTGAAGGAGCTGCAGGGCTTTTATTGTGAAGGAGCTCGAGGTCTTTTATTCTGAAGGAGCTGCAGGTCTTTTACTGCGAAGGAGGGCTTTTACTGTGAAGGAGCTGCAGGTCTTTTACTGCGAAGGAAGGCTTTCACTGTAAAAGAGCTGCAGGACTTTTACTGTGAAGGAGCTGGAAGGCATTTACTGGGAAGGAGCTCCAGGGCTTTTACTGTGAAGGAGCTGGAGGCTTTTACTGTGATTTTTGTAAACCTGTTTCCTGTTCCCTGTCTGTGTTTCTACCCTGTTTCCTGTGTCTAAGGTTCGGGACAAAAGAGGAGTACATGTTGTTTATGAATGACTTTGTGGAGCGTCAGTGGAGCAGCATGCAGCGTTTCCTGCAGGAGATCTCCAACCCTGACGGGCTTAACCACACCGCTGGCTTCGACGGCTACATAGACCTCGGCCGTGAACTGTCCAGCCTGCACACGCTGCTCGCCGAGATAGACCAGGTAACACACTGAGATAGACCAGGTAACACACAGAGATAGACCAGGTAACACACTGAGATAAACCAGGTAACACACTGAGAAATAGTGATTGAAATAGTGATTGAACGCCACCGCTACAACCTCAATATTATTTGTTAGTTGTTCATTTTTTTTAATTTCTATAGTATTTTGTCCTTTGGGGCGATCACCTGTCATTTTTTTTCATATTATTTTAGCATTTCCATTAGATTTTTCGATTATAATGAGAAAGAATTCTGCCTTTGCTTTTCTTAATGTTCTTACAACTTTATTTCTCAACATGGTAAAACGTCCTCTGTCATGAGTGAGTTTAGTTTTATTTGCTATTTTTAGGGCTTGGTCTCGCATTTTCATGAGTTTTATGATTCCAGGTAACACACTGAGATAAACCAGGTAACACACTGAGATAGACCAGGTAACACACTGAGATAGACCAGGTAACACACTGAGATAGACCAGGTAACACACTGAGATAGACCAGGTAACGCGCTGCTCACCAAGATAGACCAGGTAACACGCTGAGATAGACCAGGTAACATACTGAGATAGACCAGGTAACACACTGAGATAGACCAGGTAACACGCTGCTCGCCGAGATAGACCAGGTAACACGCTGAGATAGACCAGGTAACACGCTGCTCACCGAGATAGACCAGGTAACACGCTGCTCGCCGAGATAGACCAGGTAACACGCTGCTCGCTGAGATAGACCAGGTAACACACTGAGATAGACCAGGTAACACGCTGCTCGCCGAGATAGACCAGGTAACACGCTGCTCACCGAGATAGACCAGGTAACACACTGAGATAGACCAGGTAACACGCTGCTCACCGAGATAGACCAGGTAACACACTGAGATAGACCAGGTAACACACTGAGATAGACCAGGTAACACGCTGCTCACCGACATAGACCAGGTAACACACTGAGATAGACCAGGTAACACGCTGCTCACCGAGATAGACCAGGTAACACACTGAGATAGACCAGGTAACACGCTGCTCACCGAGATAGACCAGGTAACACACTGAGATAGACCAGGTAACACGCTGCTCACCGAGATAGACCAGGTAACACGCTGAGATAGACCAGGTAACACGCTGCTCGCCGAGATAGACCAGGTAACACGCTGCTCACCGAGATAGACCAGGTAACACGCTGAGATAGACCAGGTAACACGCTGCTCACCGAGATAGACCAGGTAACACGCTGAGATAGACCAGGTAAAACGCTGCTCACTGAGATAGACCAGGTAACACGCTGCTCACCGATATAGACCAGGTAACACACTGCAGAGATAGACCAGGTAACACACTGAGATAGACCAGGTAAACACGCTGCCACCGAGATGACCAGGTAACACACTGAGATAGACCAGGTAACACGCTGCTCACCGATATAGACCAGGTAACACACTGAGATAGACCAGGTAACACACTGAGATAGACCAGGTAACACACTGCTCACCGAGATAGACCAGGTAACACACTGAGATAGACCAGGTAACACGCTGCTCACCGAGATAGACCAGGTAACACGCTGCTCACTGAGATAGACCAGGTAACACACTGAGATAGACCAGGTAACACGCTGCTCGCCGAGATAGACCAGGTAACACGCTGCTCACCGAGATAGACCAGGTAACACACTGAGATAGACCAGGTAACACGCTGAGATAGACCAGGTAACACACTGAGATAGACCAGGTAACACGCTGAGATAGACCAGGTAACACGCTGAGATAGACCAGGTAACACGCTGAGATAGACCAGGTAACACGCTGAGATAGACCAGGTAACACGCTGAGATAGACCAGGTAACACGCTGAGATAGACCAGGTAACACACTGAGATAGACCAGGTAACACGCTGCTCACCGAGATAGACCAGGTAACACACTGAGATAGACCAGGTAACACGCTGCTCACCGAGATAGACCAGGTAAAACGCTGCTCACCGAGATAGACCAGGTAACACGCTGCTCACTGAGATAGACCAGGTAACACACTGAGATAGACCAGGTAACACACTGCTCACCGAGATAGACCAGGTAACACACTGAGATAGACCAGGTAACACACTGAGATAGACCAGGTAACACACTGCTCACCGAGATAGACCAGGTAACACACTGAGATAGACCAGGTAACACACTGCTCACCGAGATAGACCAGGTAACACACTGAGATAGACCAGGTAACACACTGCTCACCGAGATAGACCAGGTAACACACTGAGATAGACCAGGTAACACACTGCTCACCGAGATAGACCAGGTAACACGCTGCTCGCCGATATAGACCAGGTAACACGCTGCTCACCGATATAGACCAGGTAACACGCTGCTCACCGAGATAGACCAGGTAACACACTGAGATAGACCAGGTAACGCGCTGCTCACCGAGATAGACCAGGTAACACACTGAGATAGACCAGGTAACACACTGAGATAGACCAGGTAACACGCTGCTCGCCGAGATAGACCAGGTAACACACTGAGATAGACCAGGTAACACGCTGAGATAGACCAGGTAACACACTGAGATAGACCAGGTAACATGCTGAGATAGACCAGGTAACACGCTGAGATAGACCAGGTAACACGCTGAGATAGACCAGGTAACACGCTGAGATAGACCAGGTAACACGCTGAGATAGACCAGGTAACACACTGAGATAGACCAGGTAACACACTGAGATAGACCAGGTAACACGCTGCTCACCGAGATAGACCAGGTAACACGCTACTCGCCGAGATAGACCAGGTAACACACTAAGATAGACCAGGTAACACACTGAGATAGACCAGGTAACACGCTGCTCGCTGAGATAGACCAGGTAACACACTGAGATAGACCAGGTAACACACTGAGATAGACCAGGTAACACACTGCTCGCCGAGATAGACCAGGTAACACACTGAGATAGACCAGGTAACACGCTGCTCGCCGAGATAGACCAGGTAACACGCTGCTCGCCGAGATAGACCAGGTAACACACTGAGATAGACCAGGTAACACACTGAGATAGACCAGGTAACACGCTGCTCACCGAGATAGACGAGGTAACACACTGAGATAGACCAGGTAACACGCTGCTCACCGAGATAGACCAAGTAACACGCTGCTCGCCGATATAGACCAGGTAACACAGTGAGATAGACCAGGTAACACGCTGCTCACCGAGATAGACCAGGTAACACGCTGCTCGCCGATATAGACCAGGTAACACGCTGCTCACCGATATAGACCAGGTAACACGCTGCTCGCTGAGATAGACCTGGTAACACGCTGAGATAGACCAGGTAACACGCTGCTCGCTGAGATAGACCTGGTAACACGCTGAGATAGACCAGGTAACACACTGAAATAGACCAGGTAACACACTGAGATAGACCAGGTAACACACTGCTCACCGAGATAGACCAGGTAACACACTGAGATAGACCAGGTAACACGCTGCTCGCTGAAATAGACCAGGTAACACACTGAGATAGACCAGGTAACACGCTGCTCACTGAGATAGACCAGGTAACACGCTGCTCACCGAGATAGACCAGGTAACACGCTGCTCACCGAGATAGACCAGGTAACACACTGAGATAGACCAGGTAACACGCTGCTCGCTGAGATAGACCTGGTAACACGCTGAGATAGACCAGGTAACACACTGAAATAGACCAGGTAACACACTGAGATAGACCAGGTAACACGCTGCTCGCTGAAATAGACCAGGTAACACACTGAGATAGACCAGGTAACACGCTGCTCATTGAGATAGACCAGGTAACACACTGAGATAGACCAGGTAACACGCTGCTCACCGAGATAGACCAGGTAACACGCTGCTCACCGAGATAGACCAGGTAACACGCTGCTCACCGAGATAGACCAGGTAACACACTGAAATAGACCAGGTAACACACTGAGATAGACCAGGTAACACGCTGAGATAGACCAGGTAACACACTGAGATAGACCAGGTAACACACTGAGATAGACCAGGTAACACACTGAGATAGACCAGGTAACACGCCGAGATAGACCAGGTAACTCACTGAGATAAACCAGGTAACACACTGAGATAAACCAGGTAACAAGCCGAGATAGACCAGGTAACTGGCCGTGATAGACCAGGTAACTCGCTGCTCGCTGAGATAGACCAGGTAAGACGCAGAGATAGACCAGGTAACACGCTTCTCGCCGTGATTAACCAGGTGTCACTGCCCGATGTGAGTCGAGTACAGATGTGAGTCGTGCATGCGTCACTTTGCGACAAGTAGCCTACAGGAACCTGTTAACTGCTAACGAGAGACTTCTGAAATGTCAATACCGTAAAAATGGACCTACATAACCAAGTTGGATCACTGCTGGCAACAAGTTAGCAATCAGACACAGCAAAGGCTGTCACTGGAATGGTGTTCTGAGCTAACGTTAGCAATCAGACACGACAAAGACTGTCACTGGAATGGTGTTCTGAGCTAACGTTAGCAATCAAACATGACAGACTGTCACTGGAATAATGTTCTGAGCTAACGTTAGCAATCAAAGACTGTCACTGGAATGGTGTTCTGAGCTAACGTTAGCAATCAAACACAACAAAGACTGTCACTGGAATGGTGTTCTGAGCTAACGTTAGCAATCACACAATCATAAATAGCTACAAAGTTTTTTTAAATGATTTCCATCTTCTGTTATTGTTTGTAAAGAGAAAAGTTTATTATTTTATGGATTTCACAAATTTCTCTATGATACGTTATGCCGTGAACCGTTTAAACCTGAGCATGCACGACTCACATCAGGTAGTGACACCAGGTAACTCTGATATACACCAGGTAACTCTCTGATATACACCAGGTAACTCTCTCTGATATTTTTTGTTGTTTATTATGTTGCTATGATAACTATGGTAAACTATCGTTCAACATATATACAGTACTGTGGACCCTGAACTGTAACTTTAAAAACTCTCTTGTTTGTCTGTCTCCCTGTCTGTCTGTCTCTCTCTGTCTGTCTCCCTGTCTGTCTGTCTCTCTCTCTGTCTGACTCTCTGTCTGTCTGTCTGTCTGTCTGTCTGTCTGTCTGTCTGTCTTTCTCCCTGTTTGTCTGTCTCTCTGTCTCCATGTCTGTCTGTCTGTCTGTCTGTCTTTCTCTCTGTCTCCCTGTCTGTCTCTCTGTCTGTCTGTCTTTTTGTCTCCCTGTCTGTCTGTCTCTGTCTGTCTCCCTGTCTGTCTTTCTCCCTGTCTGTCTGTCTGTCTCTCTCCAGTCCTGCCTGTCGAAGCTCGGTCCTCTTCCTCGGATCCTCAGAGAAGTGTCGGCGGCTCTGGCTAACCCAGGGGGCGTGGCCTACTCAGGGGGCGTGGTCTACCCAGAGAGCGTCTCTGTTTCCTCTCCGGAGCCTCAGCGGATGGTGTCTCCACCCCCCCTGTCCCCACCCCCTCTGTCTCCACCCCTCTCTCCTCCTCTGGCGGCGTGCAATCCTTCCCTCGGCCTGCAGGGCGGCGTGGGACTGGACGGAGGGTTAGCATCGTGTTTCCTGTTAGCATTAGCATCTGTGTGGCGGGGGGCGGGACTTAAAGCCTCTGCACACCATACGGGTGTTTTCAGTTCTTCTGGCTGATTGAACTCTGCTCAGGTTGGAAGTGGGCAGAGCTTTGATGGAAGTTCATTACATCACAAATCTTTTCTACCAATCAGAATGAAGAACTCTGATTGGTCCCGCACTAACAGGAGACTCAGGAAGATGTCAATCAAACAGTTTAAACAAAGGCCCCCCAGTGTGGGGCCCCAGGCCAAGACTGAATTGTGTATTTGCAGATCCATTTTATATTTTCAGATTATTTTTTTGTGAGTTTTTAAATCTTGATTTTGTATTTGTGGAATGTGTTCTATATTTACAGATTACACATTTACACACAACAACTCTTACTGAGACACATCTCATCCCATAATAAACGTTTCCCTGAGCAGAGGTGTCAGCCAGAAGAGCTGTCGTATCCAAGGGCAACACATTGATTAATATTCCTCTGAACACAGCAGCAGTTATTTATCATTTATTATATTAATCATTCAATATTCTATACAAAATGATTGATCTGTAATTATTTTAGTCAGTGATTCTGTGTGTATGTGTGTGTGTGTGTGTCTGTGTGTGTATATATGTGTCTGTATGTGTGTGTGTGTGTGTGTGTGTGTTTAGTTTGGTAGATTTCACCAGACTTCCGTCTCCAACTCCGGAGAACAAAGATTTGTTCTTTGTCACTAAAGGATCCAGTCTGCAGCCGGCCTCAGGTAACCTCTGACCTTTGACCTCTGAACAACTTCCTATCTCTAAATATTGGGACATTTTCACAAACTCTTATGTCTCTTTTTTCCCTAAAATGTTCTACTTTTTTTCTTTAAATACATTAATAATGTTAACTAGAAAATTCCGCATGAAATTTTGACAGTGTGCCTACTACTTGGTACACATCCGAATAACACTGGCTAACAGTAAATCGACTGTTTCAAAAACCGTGGGTCCAAACGGCAAAAATATTTTCATCACAGAGGGATAAAGGTCTGGTGAACGCATTGATGTGGTGTCAAATATATGGGACACAGGTAACAAACAGGGAACGTCTGCATCCTTCCAGATATTTTTTTTCATTGTTTCCATCGGCAGTTGGTATGAACAGAGCCAAAAGTTTAAGTCCGGTGGAATCCATAGTTACATGTCTGCGACCGGCACAAGATTTTCTACATTTTGACCAACCATGATGTATGAAGAGTGAAAACTGTAGGGGAGAGAGTAATTTGTTTGGAAAGATTTCTGACAATCGTACTGCAGCTCCCCACTCTGACCTCCACTCTAACTCTCAACATTCCGGCCACATACACACACATTGGAAAATCTGAAACGTTCTGAAAACTCAACAATACATGAACTGTTGTTTGGTAGAAACCGTGCTTGATATCCGTATGTCCATTCAGTCCAATTAAGGCCAAAGTCTTGTCTTCGGTTAACACTTTTTTTTTTTTTACATTAAAGTATGGTAATACAGTATAGCCCCAAGGAGGGGTTGTTTTGAGCGATTTCCTGAAGATTTCCCATTAAAGTCTATGGGAAATTTCGCTGCATTATTTTTGCATCAATTTTGTGAAAACCGCGCGGCAAATCTCTTAGATAAGTCATAGCACACCATTCCCAATCATTACACACGTTTTTTATGTATTTTGTGTGCATGTGTTGGTAACGCTCTTTGACTAGTAGCAGGTCAAAAATGTGGCGGAACAAGTTTGAGGGATAATAGTCATTCTGCTGATTGCTGTTATTGCAGCACATCGACACACTGAATAAATAACTTAGTTAAAAGTTACTCTGGACACCAAATTAAAATGATATCTGAACCAAAAGTTGATACAAAACACCAAATATACACAAATGTACCCCAAAATCTTTACAGAGTTATGTTGTTCCAACAACTCTGGTTACCCTGACCCTTCCTGATGCTTTGATGTCCCTTTGATGTCCCTTCTTGTCCCTTTGATGTCCCTTTGTTGTCCCTTTGATGTCCCTTTGATGTCCCTTATTGTCCCTTTGATGTCCCTTCCTGTCCCTTTGATGTCCCTTCTTGTCCCTTTGTTGTCCCTTTGATGTCATTTCCTGTCCCTTTGATGTCCATTCCTGTCCCTTATTGTCCCTTTGATGTCCCTTCTAGTCCCTTTGATGTCCCTTTGATGTCCCTTTGATGTCCCTTCCTGTCCCTTCTAGTCCCTTTGATGTCCCTTCTATTCCCTTTGATGTCCCTTCTATTCCCTTTGATGTCCCTTCCTGTCCCTTCTAGTCCCTTTGATGTCCCTTCCTGTCCCTCTGATGTAACTTCCTGTCCTCTGATGTCACTTCCTGCAGGCCTGCAGGGTTCTCCGGCGGCGAGCTCTTCATACTCGGAGCCCACCGAGATGGAGGCGGGGCCAGATCTGACCGCCGAGAGCCGCAGTCTGTCTCTGGTCGACCTGCAGGACTCCTCCCCTAGTGAGGGCCTCGACGACGGCCAATGGCAGCGCAGGACGGGGCTCCTCCCCCTCTCCTTCCAGAACCCCGTGTACCACATGACCACCACGTCGCCGCGGCAACCGCAGACGGATGCCACGCCCTCGGATGGCTCGGCGGGGTCCCAGGGGAACGCGGACGACAGGGGCGCCATGGCAACCAAGCCGGCGTTTCTCACCCAGATGTCTGTTGGGCTGGGGGGGGCAGAGAGGGGGGAGAGGATGTCGGCCATGTCGAGCAGCAGCAGCGGCGAGGAATACTCACGGCGAGCGCTGACCGACACGCTCACAGGTAACAGCCTCAGGTTCATTATTATTTAGAAAAGGTAATTATTATTATTATTATTAGGGTCAGACCTTCCTCCACAGCTCTGCAGAGGAGGGTCTGGCTAGTCCACACAGCATTCCTGGATGGGAGAATAATGTGCTCTGGATTATTGGCATTTCTTTAAACCAATCACAATCTTCGTGGGTGGGGCTAAGTTCCGGACGGAGCCACAGTGCCTCTGCTAAATAGTCTCAGGAAGGAACTTGTTTTGGTGGAACGTGTGTATGTTCAAAAGTAGTTTTAGTTGTGCAACAGAAAAACTGATAGGACAGATAGTCTAGCTAGCTGTCTGGATTTACCCTGCAGAGATCTGAGGAGCAGTTAACCATAGTCCTCACAAAATCCACCGGAGGTTAGAACGCCAACACAGAGACAGAGGAAGTGAAAAGTGAAAGAGCAGCGCTTGTCCCTCCCTCATTACCACCACTGAGGTGCCCTTGAGCAAGGCCCTTAACCTCCAACCGCTCCAGTGGAGCTGCTCAGTGGCCAGCAGATCAGACTGTGGTGGTACTGGGCAGCTTCCAGGTAGGAATGTGATCAGATCAGACTGTGGTGGTATTGGGCAGCTTCCAGGTAGGAATGTGATCAGATCAGACTGTGGTGGTATTGGGCAGCATCCAGTATGAATGTGATCAGATCAGACTGTGGTGGTACTGGGCAGCTTCCAGTATGAATGTGATCAGATCAGACTATGGTGGTACTGGGCAGCATCCAGTATGAATGTGGTCAGATCAGACTGTGTTGGTATTGGGCAGCATCCAGTATGAATGTGATCAGATCAGACTGTGGTGGTACTGGGCAGCATCCAGTATGAATGTGATCAGATCAGACTGTGGTGGTACTGGGCAGCTTCCAGTATGAATGTGGTCTGATCAGACTGTGGTTGTACTGGGCAGCTTCCAGTATGAATGTGATCAGATCAGACTGTGGTGGTACTGGGCAGCTTCCAGTATGAATGTGATCAGATCAGACTGTGGTGGTACTGGGCAGCTTCCAGTATGAATGTGATCAGATCAGACTGTTGTGGTACTGGGCAGCTTCCAGTATGAATGTGTAACTGGGTGAATGTGATCAGGGCGTTCTTGTAAAAGAGAGGCTTCCTCTCAGTGAACCTTCCCTGAATAAATAAAGGTTAAAAAAAGAAGGGGACGGATGTCTGTCGGCTCCGGAACGATGCCAGAAGTGGAATGTCGGGGATATAGACTCGGGTGTTGGTGAACGTTAGCTTCTCTGTGTCTCCAGATCTGGAGGGAGTTTGGTCCTGAGACAGAAACACGTCTCACACTAGTGTTCTAGTGTTAAATGAGGCCCCGCCCCCTTTAGGAGACAGGAAGCTCTCGTTAGTAACGAGGATCTGTGTATACAGCGTCTCTAACAGGCTCCTCCCCCTCAGGTGGCCCCGCCCCCCCTCGCCAGTCCTCCACCGGTCCCCAGAGACGCATCGATCAGCCCCCCCCCTCCTCTGCTCCTCCGGGGCCTCCTCGGGGCCGCACGCCTCCCAGCATGCTCAGCGGCGGAGGCTCCGCCTACCCTCCCCGCCCGGCCTCCGGCAGCATGATGTCATCCAGCCCTGATTGGCCGAGCAGCAGCCAGTCACGGCTCAGACAGACGTCGTCCTCGTCTAAAGGAGACAGCCCCGAGAAACAGCGACTCGCCGCCAAGGTAACCGTACACACGGTAACCGTACACACGATAACCGTACACACGGTAACCGTATGCACCTCTTTATTGTTTATTGAATTTATTATTAATATAGCACTCTGAAATACAAAGGTAACCAAGGTAACCGTATGCACGGTAACCGTATGCACCTCTTTATTCAAACAGAGATATGAAACGCAAATGACTGAGCTGGCATTTGTTTCAAATTTCTTTATTAGGATAAACCCCTTGAGATGTATCATCTCGTTTTCAAGGGGGTCCCAACATATAACACAGTAATTACATAACAACAGAGAAGTATAAGATATAAAAAAAAACACCACCTGCATATATTCATCAATACATTACAACCACCAAAAGGCCAAATTGGCCAATAAAAAGTAAATAATTAAACAAGTAAGAAGTAAGGACAGAGAAATAAAGTTGAGTAGAGGGCCGAACTTCATCGTTTGATGTATAAGGTACAAGATGCTGTTTTAAATAACGAGGATAATTGAAATAAATACATTTAAATATAAGTTGAAGCCAGTGCGTGTGTCTTCTACTAATTAGAGATGACCAATTGAGTGCATTATACATTATACAGTGATGAGTGAGATAAGGACATCCATGGACAAATCTGCAAAGTCTATTATACACTGTGTTAAGACGAACAAGGTTTGAGTTAAATGCATTTTGATATACAACATTACAATAGTCAATAATTGGAAGTATAAGTTCACAGGCAAGTTTTATACGAACACTGCCCGTAAAGCAATTCCGAGCTCGATATAAAACGTTGATTCCAAAGTTCACTTTACGTAACACTTGCTCGATATGTAACTTGAATGAGAGTTCAG
>CM046791.1:292454-332454 GCA_025617405.1 Perca schrenkii | reverse complement strand
CAGCAACCCGTGGTGTGTTCAGGTGTTCAGTAACTCCGTAGTGTGTTCAGTAACTCTTTGGTGTGTTCAGGTGTTGTGTTCAGGTGTTCAGTAACTCTGTGGTGTGTTCAGGTGTTCAGTAACTCTGTGTTGTGTTCAGGTGTTCAGTAACTCTGTGGTGTGTTCAGGTGTTCAGTAACTCTGTGGTGTGTTCAGTAACCCTGTGGTGTGTTCAGGTGTTCAGTAACTCTGTGGTGTGTTCAGTAACTCTGTGGTGTGTTCAGGTGTTCAGTAACTCCGTGGTGTGTTCAGGTGCGGCTGGAGGACACAGAGAGCAGACTGAGGAGGCTGCAGGATGATAAAGACCTCCAGATGAACAGCATCATCAGCAGGTACAACATCTACAGCAGCTCCTTACATCTTCTCCACTCCTTTAAATCAACTTTATTAAGGCGAGACACTACAGGTAAATAGGGTAACAATTGTAACTTACAGATATCACCATAAAACTTTGCCAGTTGAGTACTCACATGAATAGTAGAAAAAAAATGTATTGCGAGTTTTCTGTAATTTTATGTTTAAATATGCTAATCAGGCTATATCTAATTAAATATGCGCTAATTTGCATATATTTTGACGTGACAAATCTGACCATTGGAAAAAAACAACGTTCAAAATTATTTTTGCATTTTGTTGATATATTCAATGAAAAGACTAACCCAGAGGGAATTATGAATATCTCCTTTTGTTACCCAGTAAATCAGAAAATACTGCCAATAGCCTAAAAAATTGATTTCCGCCCTATTTTTAGGCATAAAATGTCACATAAATCAGGCCAAGAATGACATATCAACAAATCACTCTGGACAAACTTTCACAATCTAGTTAGGAATATGACTGTAAAGTTTGGTGTATGTAGGTGCTACAGAAGTGAAAAAACGTCACGCCGAGTGTGAGAAAAAACTAATTTTGAGAAAACGGCCTTTAAAGATTTTTATGGCAAAATTCCACTAATTTCTATTGAAAGCCATGAATTAAAGACAACATATACTTTAGGTCCAAGTAAAATCCATGTATCACACTGTTTAACATCCAAAACTCATTATTGCTTCATCCATCACTGATCATAACATCCAAAACAACACATCAACATGGCCTTCAACTGAAGACCATTACATCACTAACTTCAAACTGACAGAACACAACCATTACACAGCCTAGTTCCCCCAAGTTAGTTTACAGTCTACATATCCATGCCAGCACCATATGTAGGGCCCTCCTCCATCTCCTGCTGGTGTCGTCTCACTATTTTGGCTGTGCTTACACTTTTAAGACTCCACTTTGCACTGGTGGAATGGACACTATTGGCTTTTGAGATGCTAACCATGTCGTCATCCTTCATTGCATTAACAGTCTGTGCTCTGAAGCCACAATTTCTCCATCACAGCCAGCATGGCAGAGGCACCCTCCGTGAATGTAGAAATAGTCATACTGGCTGCAGCCTCAACCCTGCTTTTCCCCACAAAGAATGTTTTTGGACACTGGGCCCATATGACCAAGTTTAGGCATGCGTTGGCATTCTGAGTGCCTCCATGCTGCACTGTCACTGGACATCAGGGGATACACAGGGATGAGCTTCTTATGGTGATCATTCAAAAGACCAATATTTAGAACACTGGAGAAAGCAATCAAGTAGACTAAATTGTTATACAGACAGAGTAGCTTCACACTGTCAGAGATACGAAAAAGAGACGGATCCTGAAATACAGGCTCAGTGACCACCAACTGGGTCAGACAGACAGGTCAGAGAGAGAGACAGGCTCAGTGACCACCAACTGGGTCAGACAGACAGGTCAGAGAGAAAGACAGGCTCAGTGACCACCAACTGGGTCAGACAGACAGGTCAGAGAGAGACAGGCTCAGTGACCACCAACTGGGTCAGACAGACAGGTCAGAGAGAGACAGGCTCAGTGACCACCAACTGGGTCAGACAGACAGGTCAGAGAGAGAGACAGGCTCAGTGACCACCAACTGGGTCAGACAGACAGGTCAGAGAGAGAGACAGGCTCAGTGACCACCAACTGGGTCAGACAGACAGGTCAGAGAGAGAGACAGGCTCAGTGACCACCAACTAGGTCAGACAGAGATGCACTTCCTCCTCCACTGGGAAAACTATATTCACTAAGAGATTTACACCTTGGAAAAATAGCCAAAAAAATAAAACTTTGACACCAGAAAAGAAGCTGGTAGTTCTCCTAGGAGAAGAGAAGCTGGTAGTCCTCCTAGGAGAAGAGAAGCTGGTAGTCCTCCTAGGAGAAGAGAAGCTGGTAGTTCTCCTAGGAGAAGAGAAGCTGGTAGTCCTCCTAGGAGAAGAGAAGCTGGTAGTTCTCCTAGGAGAAGAGAAGCTGGTAGTTCTCCTAGGAGAAGAGAAGCTGGTAGTTCTCCTAGGAGAAGAGAAGCTGGTAGTCCTCCTAGGAGAAGAGAAGCTGGTAGTCCTCCTAGGAGAAGAGAAGCTGGTAGTTCTCCTAGGAGAAGAGAAGCTGGTAGTCCTCCTAGGAGAAGAGAAGCTGGTAGCTGGTAGTCCTCCTAGGAGAAGAGAGAAGCTGGTAGTCCTCCTAGGAGAAGAGAAGCTGGTAGTTCTCCTGGAAGAAGAGAAGCTGGTAGTTCTCCTAGGAGAAGAGAAGCTGGTAGTCCTCCTAGGAGAAGAGAAGCTGGTAGTCCTCCTAGGAGAAGAGAAGCTGGTAGTCCTCCTAGGAGAAGAGAAGCTGGTAGTCCTCCTAGGAGAAGAGAAGCTGGTAGTCCTCCTAGGAGAAGAGAAGCTGGTAGTCCTCCTAGGAGAAGAGAAGCTGGTAGTTCTCCTAGGAGAAGAGAAGCTGGTAGTCCTCCTAGGAGAAGAGAAGCTGGTAGTTCTCCTAGGAGAAGCTGGTAGTTCTCTAGGAAGAGAAGCTGGTAGTCCTCCTAGGAGAAGAGAAGCTGGTAGTTCTCCTAGGAGAAGAGAAGCTGGTAGTCCTCCTAGGAGAAGAGAAGCTGGTAGTCCTCCTAGGAGAAGAGAAGCTGGTAGTCCTCCTAGGAGAAGAGAAGCTGGTAGTTCTCCTAGGAGAAGAGAAGCTGGTAGTTCTCCTAGGAGAAGAGAAGCTGGTAGTCCTCCTAGGAGAAGAGAAGCTGGTAGTCCTCCTAGGAGAAGAGAAGCTGGTAGTCCTCCTAGGAGAAGAGAAGCTGGTAGTCCTCCTAGGAGAAGAGAAGCTGGTAGTTCTCCTAGGAGAAGAGAAGCTGGTAGTCCTCCTAGGAGAAGAGAAGCTGGTAGTTCTCCTAGGAGAAGAGAAGCTGGTAGTCCTCCTAGGAGAAGAGAAGCTGGTAGTTCTCCTGGGAGAAGAGAAGCTGGTAGTTCTCCTAGGAGAAGAGAAGCTGGTAGTCCTCCTAGGAGAAGAGAAGCTGGTAGTTCTCCTAGGAGAAGAGAAGCTGGTAGTCCTCCTAGGAGAAGAGAAGCTGGTAGTTCTCCTAGGAGAAGAGAAGCTGGTAGTTCTCCTAGGAGAAGAGAAGCTGGTAGTTCTCCTAGGAGAAGAGAAGCTGGTAGTCCTCCTAGGAGAAGAGAAGCTGGTAGTTCTCCTAGGAGAAGAGAAGCTGGTAGTTCTCCTAGGAGAAGAGAAGCTGGTAGTTCTCCTAGGAGAAGAGAAGCTGGTAGTTCTCCTAGGAGAAGAGAAGCTGGTAGTTATCCTAGGAGAGGAGAAGCTGGTAGTTCTCCTAGGAGAAGAGAAGCTGGTAGTTATCCTAGGAGAGGAGAAGCTGGTAGTTCTCCTAGGAGAAGAGAAGCTGGTAGTCCTCCTAGGAGAGGAGAAGCTGGTAGTTATCCTAGGAGAAGAGAAGCTGGTAGTCCTCCTAGGAGAAGAGAAGCTGGTAGTTATCCTAGGAGAGGAGAAGCTGGTAGTTCTCCTAGGAGAAGAGAAGCTGGTAGTTATCCTAGGAGAGGAGAAGCTGGTAGTCCTCCTAGGAGAAGAGAAGCTGGTAGTCCTCCTAGGAGAAGAGAAGCTGGTAGTTCTCCTAGGAGAAGAGAAGCTGATAGTCCTCCTAGGAGAAGAGAAGCTGGTAGTCCTAGACGCAGACAGATAAAGTGTAGTAAAATAAAGACCTAAATGTATATTTCGGAATTTTTTCACCACAAGTCTGAAAGAACACGTTATTGAAGATAAATAGCCCAAAATATCAAAATTGACCAGTGAAAAAAAAACGATGTTTTTGCCTGCCGTGTCTCGCCTAAACCGAACACGGATTAACAATCCACAACAGATAGAGTCCTAACAGAAAGAGTCCTAACAGAAAGAGTCCTAACAGAAAGAGTCCTAACAGATAGAGTCCTAATAGAAAGAGTCCTAACAGAAAGAGTCCTAACAGATAGAGTCCTAACAGATAGAGTCCTAACAGAAAGAGTCCTAATAGAAAGAGTCCTAACAGAAAGAGTCCTAACAGAAAGAGTCCTAACAGAAAGAGTCCTAACAGAAAGAGTCCTAACAGAAAGAGTCCTAACAGATAGAGTCCTAACAGATAGAGTCCTAACAGATAGAGTCCTAACAGAAAGAGTCCTAATAGAAAGAGTCCTAACAGAAAGAGTCCTAACAGAAAGAGTCCTAACAGAAAGAGTCCTAACAGAAAGAGTCCTAACAGAAAGAGTCCTAACAGATAGAGTCCTAACAGATAGAGTCCTAACAGAAAGAGTCCTAACAGAAATAGTCATCACTGAGCTTGTCTGCAGTTTGAGGGTTATATCTTTCTTCCCTTAAGTTACCAGCTAAAGCTAGCCATAGCTACAACATTTTAGGCAAACAAAATGTTCCAATTAACGGAGGTTAAAGCTGCCTACTCACCTGTCTGTCTTTTCTCTGTCTGCCTGTCTGTAACCTGTCCATCTGTGTGTCTGCCTGTCTTTCTGCCTGTTTGTCTCTAACCTGTCTGCCTGTCTGTCTGTCTGTCTGCAGGTTGATGGCAGTAGAGGAAGAGCTGAAGAAAGATCACTCTGACATGCAGGCTGTGGTCGACTCCAAACAGAAGATCATTGAGACACAGGTACCTGTCTGTCTGTCTGTCTGTCTGTCTGTCTCTGTGTCTGTCTGTCTGTCTGTCTGTCTGTCTGTCTGAGACAAAGTCTGTATCTGAAGATAAGCGTCTCCACTTCCTGTACAAAGTGAAGCCAATCTCACTGCCTCCCTACCTGTCTGTCTCTCTGTCTGTCCCCCTTCTTGTCTCCCTACCCTGTCTCCCTCCTTGTCTCCCTACCTGTCTCCTTCCTTGTCTCCCTGCATGTCTGTCTCCCTCCCTGCCTCCCTACCTGTCTCCCTGCCTGTCTCCATAACTGTCTCCCTCCCTGTCTCCCTCCCTGCCTCCCTGCCTGTCTCCCTACCTGTCTCCCTGCCTGTCTCCCTACCTGTCTCCCTACCTGTCTCCCTCCCTGTCTCCCTCCCTGTCTCCATACCTGCCTCCCTACCTGTCTCCCTACCTGCCTCCCTACCTGTCTCCCTGCCTGCCTCCCTACCTGTCTCCCTCCTCGTCTCCCTCCCTGTCTCCATACCTGTCTCCCTCCCTGTCTCCATACCTGTCTCCCTACCTGTCTCCCTACCTGTCTCCCTGCCTGCCTCCCTACCTGCCTCCCTACCTGTCTCCCTGCCTGTCTGTCTCCCTCCCTGAGTCCCTCCTTGTCTCCCTCCCTGTCTCCATACCTGCCTCCCTACCTGTCTCCCTGCCTGCCTCCCTACCTGTCTCCCTCCCTATCTCCCTCCCTGTCTCCATACCTGTGTCCCTACCTGCCTTCCTCCCTCTCTCCCTCCCTGTCTCCATACCTGTCTCCACACTTGCCTCCCTACCTGTCTCCCTGCCTGTCTGTCTCTCAGGAGAAGAGGATAGCCAGTCTGGATGCAGCTAACAGCCGTCTGATGGCGGCTCTCTCTCAGCTGAAGGAGCGCTACGCTGTGACATCACAGAGGAACGGCCTGTCTCCTAGCAACTCCTCGTCTCTGCAGATCACCGAGAACGGAGAGTTCCGTAACTCCGGCAACAACTGCTGAGCCGGGCCAACCAATCAGCACTGCATCTGACTCTGCCCCCCCTCACTTCCTGTTCCTTTTTTAACATCTTACAAAGTCTGACATCATATCCTGTTTCCTTTTTGCCACTTCCTGCTGAGAGCCACAAACTTCCACCGGCCAACCTGCACGTGTTCATCGTAGATCAGCTGGTCCTGCACACGGCTGCAGCTGATTGGACGAACACTCCCCTCGGTGGGGGTTAAAACACACCAACATGAACCTCTCTCTGATGTCACTGAGCAGCGTCTGAAGCTGACACGGTTCTCCAGAGGGGGGGTTAACCCCTAACCCTAACCCTCCAGAGGCCGAGAGCCCAGCTGGACCGTCCTCATTTACATAAAGTCGCCTGGATTCAACGTCATGACAACGAGGAGCGGGAAACTCAACGCCCCGTCTCCCAGAATGCATTGCCCGGCTGCTGACAGAGACAACAAATGGGAAGCGTGGAAATGACGCTAAAACAACTCTGGATTAACTGTTATTTAGTTAAATGTAGTTATATTTACACACACACACACAGGCATACAGACACACACACAGACACACACACACACACACAGACACACACACACACACACAGACATACAGACACACACACACACAGACACACACACACACAGACACACACACACACACACACACACACACACACACACACACAGACACACACACATACAGACACACACACACATACACACACACACAGACATACAGACACAGACACACACACACACACACACATATACATATACACACACATACACACATACATAAACACACATACATACACACACACACACACATGCACGCACACACACACACACACACACACATACACACACAGACACACACAAACAGACACACACACACACACACACACCTTGAACTCCTGTCCAATGGTTGAGTGTATGGTTCCATCTCTAATCTCTGATTGGACGAGCTGCTGTGTATTTGAAAGTGAAAGTTGTTTAAAGAGACAGTTTGAATATATTTTAGATGTGTTTACATCCTGGCATTAAAGGGACAGTACGACACGTTGACCCAGAGTCAGATCAGCTCTAGGTTAGCCTAGCTTAGTACAAAGACTGGAAGCAGAGGGAAGCTGTTAGCCTAGCTCCATGTGTTGGTCACTCTGGGCTTCCGTACTTCAGAGTTTGACTGTAGTTTGTGTTTCAGAGAATTTACTGATTTTAATATAAATTTAGAAAGATTTTATTGTAAAACAGGAAAAAGTTTAAATTGTGATGAAAGTCTTTCTGCTGTGTTCACCGTGCTTCTGTCTCTGATATTTATCTTCAATATTTATAAACTATTACACCCCAAACTGTTGCTATGGTGATCACTGAGACACACACACACAGACACACACCTGCAACCACAGACTTGCGTGCCCAGACTTTGGTCTTAACCCTCCATCAGTTTTCCTAAAACTTCCCACATTCAGAACCTACAGTTTATTTCTTGCCTACAAAAATCTCAGAAGTGGATTTAGTGATTAAACAGTGTGACTGTTCCAGCGCTTTGCATTGTGGGATACATTTGTACCATAGTATGCTAGGTAGACTGGTCCGATGTATACTGTAGATTTTCAAATCAGTACATGTGTGTATTTCTGGCATACAGCAGATTTGGCCTTTGTTTACATGCTGCATGCTACATGTTGTCCATATCAGCCTGTACCGCTGGTATAGTGAGTGGTTACCTAAATGAGGAAGATGGTGGCGCTCGTAGGGATGGGTACTGAAATCCGGTGCTAATATTACCCCAGCTCCTAATCGACCAGTGTCTACTGGACTCAAATGACAGCCCATTTCTTATTTTGGACCCTTTTAAATGCCTGCACCGCCCTCTGGTGCTCTGAAACAGACATTACAGGCAGCAGAACGGTCTAACGTGTGGCTGTATTTCACTGGCAAGGATTCAGACACCGGGACATACAACAGTCTGCAGCTAAAGACACAGAGGAGCCTTTTGATTAAGGATCAGTTCAGGCACCATTTAGGCTACAGCATAGTTTTAAAAGTATCATTTTAGCTCCGGTATGTGAAAAGAACAAACGGTACCCAACCCTAGATAGCTAACAACCACATTATGTTGTGAAGAAAAACTTAAAGCCATTATAAAGAGTCTTTAAATCACTTGTTTAATGATCGGTAAAATTTAAGGTTAAGCGGCTAGGAAAATAAATACATTTTATTTTTATTTTCCCCCATAAACCATGGTAGCTATACACTCAACTCCTAACACCATATTCTTTCAGTTACACAATCTTTAGCTCATATGTCTCATAAACTAAAAAGGATGAATTCAATGAAATCTCACATTACAGAAAGTGATAATACTACTGTAACGTTGGGCACTTGATGGTTTTATATTTAATCACATCTTGATGGTTTTATATTTAATCACATCTTGATGGTTTTAAGTTTAATCACATCTTGATGGTTTTAAGTGGCCAAACCCTGAAGCCGAGGCAATCAACTGCTCTCCACAAATGCTGCGGTTAACATTTGCCAGCTAAACTTATTTAATTTAGCACACGTCTTTTTAAGCTAAAACAACTACCCAGATTATTTTTCCAGTTATCAGGCTCCTCTCCTTTGAAACCAGCTCCCAGTCTGGGTTTGGGGAGCAGACAACGTCACCACATTTAAGAATAAACTGAAAACCCTCCTCTTTGATAAAGCTTATAGTTAGGGAGAGGAGTTGCAGCGTACGCCTAGCCCGGCCCACCTGCTTCTCTTCATAGTCGTCCTATTCCTCTACCATATAATCAATAATATAATAAAAGTAGAGGGAGGCAGGCCAGTACAGCCCGATCTGGTTGGGGAGAGTTCTAGCCTGACCAGGCTCCTCTCTAGTTATGCTGTTATAGTTCTAGACTGGTGGGGAAGTTCCTCCCTTCCTATGACACACTGAGCTTCTCTCTCCTCTCTCTTTTCATTTGTTTCCATCTGTGTGCATCCTGTCCCAGAAATGCTTGTTACTAACCTAGCTCTGGGGAGTTTACTCCCTGGATTCCTTATGTTTCTTTTTTCGCCCAGAATATTTCCTTGGATTAGGGTGGCACCAAGATCTGGGTCTTGGGTGCAGCTGTCGCTGTGGACCGGCTACACCCTGCTACATCCTGCTACACCCTGCTACACCCTGCTACATCCTGCTACACCCTGCTACACCATGCTACACCCTGCTACACCCTGCTACATCCTGCTACACTCTGCTACACCCTGCTACATCCTGCTACACCATGCTACACCCTGCTACACCCTGCTACATCCTGCTACACTCTGCTACATCCTGCTACACCCTGCTACATCCTGCTACACCCTGCTACACCCTGCTACATCCTGCTACATCCTGCTACATCCTGCTGCGTCCTGCTGCACCCTGCTACACCCTGCTACATCCTGCTACACCATGCTACATTCTGCTACATCCTGCTACACCCTGCTACACCCTGCTACATCCTGCTACACCATGCTACATTCTGCTACATCCTGCTACACCCTGCTACACCCTGCTACATCCTGCTACACCCTGCTACGTCCTGCTGTGTCCACCCATGCTCTGCTGGGCCACGCTACATCCTGTAACGCCCTGCAGTGCCCTACTATGACATGAACTACTACAACTACCATTTCTTGTCACTGATCCATTGTCTCATTTTTATGACTATTATTGCCACTGTTCATCACATCCCCAACCGGCCCCGTCAGACACCTCCTACCTGCCGAGGTTTTTCCTCGCCACTGTCACATTAGCCACTGCTAATGCTTGCTCTTAGGGGAATTATTGTAATTGTTGGGGCTTTGTAAATTATAGAGTGTGGTCTAGACCTACTCTATCTGTAAAGTGTCTCAAGATAACTCTTGTTATGATTTGATACTATAAATAAAAGTGAATTGAATTGAAATTTGCTAAAAAAAACAAAAACAAATGGTCATTTCTATGCTTCTATAACATTAACTAACAATGTTACTACAGTAACACTACTGCTGTTGTATAGTTCATCACTGTAAACCAAATGTTAATACCCATAAAAGAAAAGAAAATGATTATTTTACTGGGCATTCGTGGTAACTGTAGAAATTACAGCAAAGTCTAACTGTGTATGCATGGCAACGGTGTTATACTTAGCAACGGTGTGTTATCCTTAGCAACGGTGTGTTATCTAGAAATAAGAGACCACAGAATGCTTTAGAATTCAACCAAGCCATGTAATAAATTACATTATATATCTTATCTAGCCAAGGTGGAACTAAGTGAGACATCTCATAATGCACGTTTTTTTTTATTGTTATCCTATTTATTTTATATGTTTAGTTTCATAGCATAAGAGTACCTTACAAAGCTATTTTGAACTAAATATGATTGTTGAGTATAATAATAAATGTTTTATTAAATCCAGGTGACATTACTTGGTAAATCAATCTTTTCTCAGGCCTAAAATCCCCATTGATTTTCCATTATATGGCCGTGAAGTTGGCATTAAATTTCATCCTAGGTGGTATTAAAAAGGTCTTAAAAAGCCTTAAATTTAACTAGAAGAATATTGGGGGTACCCTGTGAATGTATTTGAGCCTAATAATTAAGGTAACACAGTCTCTAAAGTCTTAATGAGCCTATCAACATTACTAACTTTTCTACATGAGCATTTATTAATATGTAGATGTTTGTTGACATTTTTATATCTCTGAATTTGAGGATCTTTCCACAGAGAAAAATTTACAGGAGAAGAAGGCGGGCCGTAGACATACGGAGGATAAGACAGTTGGCGTTTCCCAATCTGTGTTCTTCTATTGACCTTGTGTTCTTGTGTCCCTGTGAAACGTCATCTCGTGTTGCCAAAGTTCTGTCCCAATACACAAGTTCGCATTTCGCCAAGAACAGTTAAAATTCCCGGATGTATTCCTGACACGCCCATTTACCGAGGATACATCGGTTGGTAACTTGTATGAACTTCGCAGCACCTGTATCCCAACATGCATTTCGGCATTCAATGATGGTTGGATTTCCAGTACATAGACAGCCCAAAAACGGGACATTTTTAACCATTTTCGCCATCTTATTCATCACTAAATTCACTTCTGAGAACATTTTAGTCGAGAAGTGAACCGTTTATATTTCGAATATAGGCAGTCTTGCGAAAATCTTTGCCGAATTGACAATTTGCTCCAAAGTTTTCGGAATTTTCGGAGCTCCATAAAATGACGCGGCCGCCAGCTTGCGCCTGCTGGGGCCGCTTGCTCGGCGCTCGGACAGTCACACTCGGAGATCCCGCTGTAAGACGGAGGTCTTTAAGACCGGTCCCGTAAATAAGAGGCTTTTATTTCGCCGTTTCGGATCGTTTGTGTAAATACCACAACACATGTGGTTAACTGTCTTTTCGGAGTTAAACTCAACAAACACACACACACACACACACACACACACACACACACACACACACACACACACACACACACACAAGGCAGAGATATACCATAGATAGACTGTATATTATTTGTCTATGAAATCAGGGTTCGAAATGAGAAACATTATATTTTGTAGTTCATGTTTTTGGTGTATTTGTTTTTTTATTTATTAGAAGTTGAGTTTCAGTCTTTATGATAAATGAACAGTTGTACATAAAGTGGTAACATGCTATGACATGTTATGTAGACTAAAGGGGAGACACAAACCTTTATAAATTGAATTTCTAATTTCCATCTCCCCGGGCATATACAATGCACTAAAATAATATATAAATGATAATTCCACATAATACTAATAGGAACACATAGGACACACCAGTGCATATGCCTATTTATTTGTTTAATTTAAACTGACTCAAACTTATATGCTAATAATAGTAGGGATCGCGTTCCACTCTTTTGAATAAGTAAGGGGTGTTTGAGCTAAACAATAAAATTAAAGCTCAATTAGTTTTATTTTTCAATATTATTGCAATAGTTGTAGCATTATGAGGTTTTCTTGTCCGGAGATTGTTGTTATATAGTTGTGGTTTTTATTTCTAGCTGGTATTTTGGAGCCCTGCAGGTAGCCTCTGTGCTGGGGATGTTGAGCAACAACAGGAAGAACGCATCGTCTCAAACTGTTAACAGAGGTTTCTGTGCTTGTGAACTTGTGAGTTAATTCTTCCAAGAACAACCAGCAAGAATGTTCTCCCCAAGAACACAAGTCCGTAGTTTGTATTCTTGGTAATGAGAAACGCCCAGTGTTTCTAAAACCTTTTCAGACCAAGGACCACTTACCCAATCAAAGAACTACAAACCACCTAACTTCCAAATATCCCCAAAACTACAGGCCTCCTACTTCAACAGTTTACTATAATACCAGAACCACAGTGCTGAGACCACCAGTGGTGTTAAATCTGATTTTAACCAAAAGGCCTCAGATTAAACTGACCTCTGGATACAAGACCCAGAAATTTGGGAGTTATTTTTGATCAGGATTTATCCTTCAACGCCCACTTAAAACAAACCTCAAGAATAGCCTTTTTCCATCTTCGTAACATTGCCAAAATTAGGAATATCCTGTCTCAAAATGATGCTGAAAAACTAGTCCATGCATTCGTTACTTCTAGACTAGATTACTGGAATTCCTTATTTGCAGGTTGCCCAAATAAGTCCCTTAAGACTCTCCAGCTGATCCAGAATGCTGCAGCACGTGTTCTGACGAGAACTAAGAGAAGAGATCATATTTCTCCTGTACTAGCTTTTCTGCATTGGCTTCCTGTGAAATCTAGGATCGAATTTAAAATCCTCCTCCTGACCTACAAAGCTCTAAATGTTCAAGCACCATCATACTTAGAAGAGCTCTTAGTACCTTATTGTCCCACTAGAGCACTGCGCTCCCGGAATGCGGGGCTACTTGTGGTTCCTAGAGTCTCTGGAAGTAGACTGGGGGCCAGGGCCTTCAGCTATCAGACTCCGCTTTTGTGGAACCAGCTCCCAGTCTGGGTTCGAGTGGCAGACAGCGTCGCCACATTTAAGAGTAAACTAAAAACCCTCCTCTTTGATAAAGCTTATAGCTAGGGAGTGAGGGGTTGCAGCGTCCACCTAACCCGGCCCACTGCTTCTCCTCGTAGTCATCAGTTTTATATACTGTATAATTAATAATCTAGCGAGAGTAGAGGGAGGCAGACCAGTACAGCCCGATCTGGTTGGGGAGAGTTCAAGCCCGACCAGGCACCTCTCTTTAACCTGCCTCTCGTAGTTATGCTATTATAATTCTACACTGCTGGGAAGGCTGATTTCCTTCCTATGACACACTGAGCTGCTCTCTCATCTCTACTGGTTACTTTTGTATGCATCCCAGAAATGCTTGTTACTAATCTAGCTCTGGGGAGTTTACTCCCCGGAGTCCTTATGTTTCTTCTTCGCAGAGCTATGCTCTGCGATTCTCTGCATTTCCCGGCCGCATCCTGCTACGTCCTGCTGCATCCGCCGCTTCCACCCATGCTCGGACATGAGCTTCCACGATGACCTTCGAAGTCACTGTTCCTCTAATGTGACTATTATCGCCACTGTTCATCACACCCACCACCGGCCCGTCAGACACCGCCTACCAAGAGTCTGGGTCTGCCGAGGTTTCTTCCCAAGAGGGAGTTTTTCCTCGCCACTGTCGCAATAGCCATTGCTAATGCTTGCTCTTGAGGGAATTACTGTAATTGTTGGGGTTTTGGAAATTATAGAGTGGTCTAGACCTACTCTATCTGTAAAGTGTCTCGAGATAACTTTTGTTATGATTTGATACTATAAATAAAATTGAATTGAATTGAATTGAATTGAAAGACACATGTGGCACATGTGTTCAGAGACAAAGAGCTCAGAGACAAAAGACAGGCCTACTTGGAAGCGCCTCAGCCTGGTGAGTTCACACCTCTATGCGAAAGTCCCAGCCAGAGGGGACAACTGGCAGGAAGTCAAAGAACTACAAGATTGTAGTCTCAACACTTTCAAGAGTTTTGAGTCTTCCTATTGGGCAGCGGGACCATAAACACAGCATGAAGTCTTGACCTATAAATAAGCCTGATCATCCAAAAATCCTTTTCTTCGCTTGCAACTCACGTTGCTGATAATAATTGCAGGGAGAAGGAAACAACGTTTTTCTTCTCAAAGTCAACCAAACTTTCCCCCTTGCTGCCGTTTTGGAGGGAAGTTTCTCCGTGGCTGCTGACGAGCGCCAGGGACCCGTTTTGTTTCATTTCTGTGGAAATCTATGGACAGGAACAAACGGACTGAACACACAGTAAGAAGGCTTACGTCTGGGCAGAGATAAGTAGTGTGTTTATTAATGAGCAAAGGGTTCGCTACCACTTGTTGCCATTAAGGTGATATGATTTAATCATGTACCGATCAATATGTGGTTATTAATCTTTTTCTGTGAATGTATCAGTGATCACGATACTGTTGATTATGTTGTGTTGAGTAGCTTGGTAAACTGTAATCGCTACCTGCTAAATCACTCCTTTCACGGAGTTTAGTTACTGTCTGCGAGATAATCGCGGAAATCAGCTTTTAGCCACTGGAGTGGTTAGTGACCGTTTCCCTCAGGAACACAAAAGTCTCAGAGTCTGTCCCAACTACACGTGTGGTCCAGACCAGAGT
The DNA here is from genome assembly GCA_025617405.1 of Perca schrenkii. NCBI lineage: Eukaryota > Metazoa > Chordata > Actinopteri > Perciformes > Percidae > Perca > Perca schrenkii. The sequence goes on along the minus strand of CM046791.1, from coordinate 317,789 downwards.
GGCTTAGGGGGGCTGGTCATTATCGATAACTAAGATCAGAGTGCCTCTTTCTTTATACTCTTCTTCTTTTACTAATTATACACACACACCCACACACACACACACACACGGACACAAGCTAACCACGTAGCTCCAGAGCTAGCGCTGCTAGCTTAACCACGTGGAGTCGGCTTACGTTTGTACAGAGTAGGGCTGCAACGATTCCTCGAATAACTCGAATAATTCGATTACAAAAAATGCAGCGTAAAATCAATGTAATTAAGGTTGTACGGCTCACTGTGTTTCCGCACGGAGGATTACTACTAGCGCACATGAGGTTTGCGCTTCTGCGGACACAACACAAGCACGGACAGTATATAAACACAAGACGGCCCCGATTACAAATGAAAGAAGACGAAAATAGCGAGGGTCTAAGAGAAGAGACAGGCGAGAGAAAATCACAGAAAGTTTGGGATCATTTTAAGCTGCAAACATGCTGCTACATCACCTCTGTAACAAACCTCCAGAGTACTCATCCATTCCACGGAGCCAACCCAGACACAAGGTAGCTAACGCTGCTGCTCTCGTCCACCGCGCTGTTTTACACAACTAGCCTACTGCATGCTACTCTGCTAACAGTGATGTTTTACACAACTAGCCTACAGCATGCTACTCTGCTAATAGTGATGTTTTACACAACTAGCCTACAGCATGCTACTCTGCTAATAGCGATGTTTTACACAACTAGCCTACAGCATGCTACTCTGCTAATAGTGATGTTTTACACAACTAGCCTACAGCATGCTACTCTGCTAATAGCCATGTTTTACCAACAAGCTAAAACGAAAGCTGTCGGTTTGTAGTCTAACCTTTTTATTAGTTTGCTTCTAAATGTTTGGAAACTTAGCCGCTGCCGGAGACACAGCGGCTCCTCCCCCCAGCATGGCCACTTAATATGCACGTGAATGACGTCCTCATGCATTCTTTATTCTTTCTCCTCACCATAGATATATCTATGCTCCTCACTGTGTATTAGGCTTCTGAAAATGTGTCCCCCAGAACAGTGTAGTTGAGTAGCCCTGCTGTAAACCCTCTGGTCAGTGAACAGCTCTTTACATCCCAGTGTAAAGAGCCAGAGGCAAGAAGGGGAGTGGGGTGAAAAATATTAACATTTGGGCCACCAAAAATGTACTATTGTAATGTTTTTGTTTTTTTTAAGGGTCTTGGAATTTGGCAATCATTTTTTTTGCTTTTTTCTAAAAAGGAAACCTGTCTTTGTATATATACACAAGCTACAGGTTTCCTTTTTTTTAGTAAACGGCAATAATAAATATTTACTATTGCTGCTTACTAAGTATTTCTTACTAAGTATTTCTTATCCGATTACTCGATTAATCGATGGAATAATCGGTAGAATATTCGATTACTAAAATAATCAATAGCTGCAGCCCTAGTACAGAGCTAACACATGACCTAGCATACGGGCTAGGCTAAGCGTGCGTGTTGCCCAGCAACCCCCCCTTGGCCTCTTTCAGCCCCTCCTCGTGCACCCAGCACCACTACTGCCCTCTTGAGGCTAAATAGTTTTGTGCAGCTCACAGGAGTAGCCATTTTGGTAGTTGTTTTTGTGTTAGAACTACATTTCGACACCGCCCCCTCCACTTTCACTCACTCTCTAACACACACACACACACACACACACACACACACACACACACACACACACACACACACACACACACACACACAGACACAGACGTGTCCATGACACAGGCTGCTTTTGATTTTGCTATGTTTTGGTTGTGATATTGTAAAAGGTATATACGTTTTATTATTGAAGGATTATTGATTGCCTACTGATAAGTGTGACGTTAATAAATTCGATTATACTTAATTAGCAGTTGCTGGTGATTATTTGTGTACTTATTGTGATAATTGCTGGTGAATACAGGTCCGTGCTCGAATTCACACCTTCCTTTGTTTCCTTTTAAAGGATCACTACAGAAATGAGACTGTTCCACAGTTTGATTATTGGTCCCTGACTTGCAGGGTGGTGCCCCGTTTTGGATTGTTTGTCGATTTGATAAAGTTATTAATAACCATGTTCATAACTTTATTAATAATGATAAAACATCTTTAATAATTTGCCGATGATCAAATCTGTACACTACGAGTATCCTACAACAGTCCTCCTACTTCAACAGTTTACTACAATAACAGAACTACAGGCCTCCTACTTCAACAGTTTACTACAATAACAGAACTACAGGCCTCCTACTTCAACAGTTTACTACAATAACAGAACTACAGGCCTCCTACTTCAACAGTTTACTACAATAACAGAACTACAGGCCTCCTACTTCAACAGTTTACTACACTAACAGCCAAATGACGGGACAGTTTTTCCAACCAGCTGAGTCATGTATTATCTCTGTTGCTGTCTAAATGAGGAAGAATGGTTCTGCTGACACTGAGACATCAGGCAAGAAATTTCTGTCTGAAGCCATCCATGCATCTCGTCAGTCAACACAAAACGTAAACTTTATTCCTCCGTATTTACTATTTATTGTTTCTGATGTTAATTGGAGGCTTTGTCTTAAAACACTCAGCTTCTTCTTAGCTGAAGTCTGACAACACAGAAAAAACAGCCGATTCAAATAATAATGTTTGGATTTATGGATGATTTTATTAATTTTTTTGGTGTCACTTATAATTCCACACATTTAGACATCAATACGAACAAATAAGACGTAGATGCATTAACAAGTACACTTACAAATAGAAACAATGAAATAAAGACCCTAAAAATAAGAAAAGAATAAAGAGATGACTATAATTCTGGCATTATATCACTGAAAATACCAAAGTTACGCAATGCTGTTGGACAATCAAAATGATTAACTACAGAAATGAACAATCCTGATAACTAATAAAAGCACAATTGTTACAAAATATGAATATTAATTCATTACAAAAATAAGCAAAATCCATTGTTAAAAAATAAGTAAAAATCCTGTTACAAACAACAACAATTTGTAAATCCCATTTCTGACCAGAGTCTCGAGGAGACGACTTGAAACTAGCGATGCTCCACTCTGAAACATACCAGTTAAAAATGTCTAATAATAATAATAATCAGACCCAAACAGAATCTGAAGAATTTAGGAGTGTGTTTACTTTTTGTTGTTGTTGCTTCGAGCTTCGGAGGTCTGCTGAGATCCAAGACCAAGAGAAATGACCCGATGTCAGCGGACCTTTCACTGCTCTGCTCTGAGAGGATTTCTGTCCCGAAAGGAAGTCAAACAGTGTTTATCTGCACACACTGCCATGACACAGACCTAACTTAAAATCAACAAAATATCTCTTTAATTTATTACTTAATATAAAATCTGACTGCAACAGGTAGAAAGTTGTCTCAGTCATTTCCCCTCTGAATCTGATCACCTGTTCTCACACTGTGTAACTTACAAAGAATACAAATGTTACACAATGTTGCTTTAAGCACATAATTAATCAAAATACCTAATTACAGAAATAATCAAAATCCAGATAACAAATATCAGCACAATTGTTATGAAATAATAAAATCATTTATTGAAAAAAAGGAAGTAAAATCCATCATTACACAATAAGTAAATTCCTGAAATACAAAAACAAACAATTGTAAAGTCCAGTTCAGACCAAAGATTGAGGAGGCGATGAGAGTAAACTTTAGTCTCCCTGAGAGTCTCCGGTCTCCAGCATTCTGAAAGCTGCCAGTTTCCACCAATCAGACGAGACGGTGGATCATCTCCATAGAAACCACTCTCTGGACTTCTGCTCTAACTTCAGACTTTTCGGGCTTTTTGTAGCTGGATATCATTTTTAGCTTCTTAAAATATGAATGATGAGAGTGATAGTGAGATACTTGCTACAGCTGCATTTCTAGTAGAGCTGAAACAGAGAAAACTATGTTTTATTTCTCTGATTCTCTGCTTTGTTCTAACGCTGCTCTTCTCTCTTCAGTCTCTCTCTAGCTCGCTCCACCACATACCGTGCTCACGGCGCTCGTTGAGCCTCCGTCTAAAACTCTGACATTTCATCAGCTTACAGTTTGTAACACAGATATAAAATGGATTCTGGATCATTTGATTTCTACAGTTTGTACCTGACTCAACCAGCTGACTTCTCTATTGGCTGTTGAAACAGGAGACGTCTCTTACGTTATAAACCAGCCTCTGGAGACTCCACCAGCTGAGTCACAGTGACAACATCAGCTGGTTTGAGTTGAGCTGAGACGGGCCGGTTCACACCGCTTCAACATTTCCTTCGATGTTCTTAAACAGTTTCATTTTGTTGCAAATCTTTGGGCTGAACTGGATTTAATGAAATAGGAAAAAGTAAGTAAAAAAGTAAGTAAAATTCATCATTACACAATGAGTAAATTCCTGAACTACAAAAACAAACAATTCTTATGAAATAAGTTGAAATTTGTGTGACAACAGCCTCTGATATTTAATATTGTACTGTGTGGGGGAGCTACATGACTTTGATTCCTTCATTGTATTTCTTTAATCCCAAACACCACAGATTGTCCAAATGGCACCAGATGTTGATCATCAACCTGGATCTACAAACAGCAGGGGGCTCTGAGTTTTCTGGTATTTCACAATAAAATCATAATCAAAGAATTTTGAGTTTTTGCCAATGTTTTTTCCATTTATTTTAATTAGGGATGTCAACATGAAAACATCTGATTATGATTAGTCATGTGATTGTTTATAGTTGACTTGTGATTTAATGCAAATGGCAAATTTTTTATCAGTTCTAAATGTACATTAAAAGGGAGTTTCTTTCAAGTTTTTTAAGTGGTGTTTGTGACTTGACATAATCGGGTGGTAACTCAGATCCCATCAACAGTACATGCAGATAACTTTAGTCTTGATGGGAGTACCATCTGGAATGGCTGTGAAACTCAACTTTACATTCAAAAGACTCTTTTCTTTATCCCATTCATGACTTGCTGGACAACCCAAAGAAACTGAGATGGCCGCATGGGAAAGTTTGGCCTGGGTGGATACTAAAAATTGGCGAGTGCGGAAGCTTTTTTAAGGTTTTCAACCAAGGGGGACTACCAATGAAAATTAGCACTTTTGAGCTAACTCTGGCAAATTTACATTGTTTTAATGTTGAATAATGTGCACTGTCCCCTTTCAAATAAAGAAATCAAATCAAATCTTCCCAGTTGTACCTTAAAGGGTAACTACTGTTTTTTCAGCTACTTTCTGGGAAAAGTGTTTTTTCTTTGGCAATATTTTAAACAAAACATGATTTTTCTAACCTGTTTTGGGGTTAGGAGGGTTAATACCAGACCAATGTCAAAGATGGTTGTTCCCATCAGTCACAAAAACATAGAAAATAGGGTCCAGGTTGAAATGCTATTTACCTTCTAATTGCACTTGCGAATGGCAAAGCTCTTTAAACATTTTGGGAATACCAGAGTGTTTCAGTAAAAATAAAAAAAATTGAAAAATTAGTTGGAACCTTTTCCAAATCAAGGTGTTCTGTAGAATATGTGACCCAATTCTGGTGGTTCTGATTCCATCCCAAGGACCCCTTCCGGGTCCCTAAAACAGGGTCTGGACATTTGGGAAGAATAAGGCTTGTCAGTAAAATGTACTTTTTAAAACTAATTTTTCCCTTACAGATTGGCCCCAGAGACCCCCGGATTTTGTACACAAGTACAAATGTGCCAATCAAAATGAATTTAAGTTTTGTAAGGGTAAATAAATGGGAATTATTCCAAGTGGGGGTAAAAAGGTGCATACATGCTTAACCTCCATGAGCTCCTTGGAGGTGCTACTCTGCTCCCTGAGCTCCTTCCTCTTCAGTCGGCCCTCCTTCAGCTGCAGGGACACCCAGGTTCAATGTTCTTCTGTCTGCATGGCAGCTGCCCTCTGCTGGCCTGGAAAGACATGACAGAACACAGATAAGACTTCCTGCATCACTCCTCTCTTCAGTTTAACAAACACAGAGTGGTGGAAACAACAGATAGAGAGAGAGAGAGACAGAGTCCGTACCCTACAGTAGAAGTAAAGAACAATGTTCTCCACCAGCAGAATCAGTGGCAGGAGGATCGCTCTGATGATTAAAGGCCTCGGATCTGATGGAACACATGGACAGTAAACACATCACACAACATCATGAGTCCAACAGCTCCCATTTAACACAAATCTAAAATCCCTTCAACATGGACACTTATCTCTTACACTTATTACACTTCATATTTACTTTATATCATACCATGGTCAGAGCTTTGTGATTGGTCACATCCGAAGGTGATTCTCATAGTGAAACACCTCGCTCAGTTCTCAGAGAACCAGAGTTATCCTCGTAACCAAACATGCTCTGTCCTTCAGTTAATTGTTAGCTTTTACCATTTTTACACTTTGTATGAGTTTGGTTACTATATGACACATGTAACACGATGACAGTCGTCACAGAGTCAGTCCAGAAACATGTTGTCAGCTGATCATTTTCACTCAGTTTGGACCAATCGTTAGCTTACCCATGACGCTGAGAGACAGCACACGGCTCTCAGAGGAGAAGTTATGAGAGAAAACATAGAGGTGATAAACACAGCTGTAGCTTCCTTGGTGGGCGGCCTCTGCAGCAGGAAACAGGAAGTGGGCAGATTGATTGACAGCTGGCTGGGTGTAGTTGTGTGTTGAGTTGGAGGAGTTGAAGGTGAGCTGAAGGAGCCTCCTGGGTACTGTGGCTGGATGGAGCAGCTGATGGTGAAGGTGGAGCCCCAGAACACCTGGAACACCTCCTGCTGGTCCTCCTCGGAGACCCCGACCATGGAGGAGGACACAGAGATGTTGGGCTGAAGCAGCAGGTCTATAAACACAGAGACAGACAGACAGACAGACAGGCAGCTAGGTAGGCAGACAGACAGACAGACAGTCTGAACCTTCCAGAAACAAGTACAAACTCTGATTCGGCAGACCATGCCACCTGTCGAAACACTTGAGAAACACTCCGATGCTTCATTTAGCCGTAGTCACGTGACATGGATGTTTTGAATCACGCTTCGGATCAGTGTTTGGAAACATCTGCGCTTCGGGATCTCAACAAAGCTTCGGAACGTCAGTTTTGCGTCAGCCATCCCTAATATTAAATCCCTGAGTTCAACCACCTCCTGCCTGCCTGCCTCCCTCTGCATTTGGGTCCTCTTTATTCCGCCACAGATTCCTCAGGCATTGAAGAAAGAGAAGGAGAGGAGGACAGCATCCAACATGATTTTGTAGAGGTAATACATTTGAATGGGTTGGACAAGAGGATTTTAAAAAGGTGTGAAAACATTTTTGATATTTAATATAATAAAGTTCTGTATAACAAATTATTAACAAAAGAATTATTGTGAACACCACCGGTCATACACAGGTTGACCCCCCCACCACATTGTTTTCTAATCTTTGGGAAACAATGAAAAACAGGAAAATATGGTCCAGGTTGAAAAACGGTAGTTACCCTTTAAAGTACATGGTGAGAAATAAACTTCCTGGTAACATTAAAAAAATGTTCCAGGACAGAGGGGGGGGGGGATTATGATTTAGAGGTAAACCTAATATATAACAACCGTATGCCCCCAATACTCTGGAAGTATTTAGATTCTTCCTACTTTCTTTCAGGCAAAATTATTTATTTAGCCGTTTCTTTTTTACAGTGAAATACTTTGTCTTTTTAATTTAATTTTTTGTGTGAGTTTTCAAACATCATTATAGGGTTGGCAATATGGCAGAAACTGCACATGCTGCTCAGGTCTTCAGTCGGTCTCGAGTAAAACCAGAGATTTATAAGACAGTGGACGGTAAAATCATTGTGGAAGATGAGTTACTTAATTTCCTTGCTGTTAAAATTAAGACATTGAGCCAGGACGAGATCGTCCTCCTGGCTACAAACACTTTTGACTCCGAGTGGATAGAGTCTTCCAAGAAAGTGCTGTTTGAACTATGCTCTACTACACAGAGGAACGTCTCACATAAAGCGGCACAGAAAGATGTCATCAACATAAAGAGCTGCCTGAAAGTATTGAATGAGTGTGGGGAGAATATCCCCAGGTTTGTCTCTCACTATTTGGATGAACTGCCGCCGGTGACATTTACTAACATGGATGTCTCGACCCTACTTGGGAAAATGGAACAGTTGTCTGTTGAGGTCTGCACCCTGAAACGTGCGGTGCAACTACAGACTGATGTTGGCGAAGATTTTCGTGCCATTACGATGGAAATGAATCGCCGTGTGGGTGTGTTGGAGTGTTCTAACCTGGCCGGAGGCGATGGTGAGGACGAGCCGGCGGTGAGCGTCGGGGTCCATGGTCTGGGCGGCGGTGTGGCGGGGGAGGCTGCACTGGTGGGGGCCTTCGGGTCGGCGACTGCGGCCGGGGCCGCTGCTCCGAGCATGGAAGGTGCTGACGATACAGCAACGGATGGTCCCAGTGGATTAACATCGCTGACAGGCTCTCCAAAATGGAGTAATGTTGTCAAAAAGGGCCAATGACAAATCCGAAAGAACAACAATGCTGAAGTTGGCTTCCGATTGCGCACTGGACAACCCGGGCAGAGAAAGAAAACCGGTAACACGAAAACAATTTTTGGAACTGGAACTGTCGGCAGTATCAGAGTGGTCAAGACTAAGTTGGTAAGTGTTTTTGCTTCCAAGTTTTCGCCAGATCTAGATGCTGAAACTTTATCTGGCTATCTCAAGGAAAAACTTGGACGGGAGGTTGCCTGCCAAAGGATTGACACTGTGCACCGTAGGTGTGGTTCATTCAAAGTTACTGCTGAATGCGATGAGGTTAACGAAATGTATGATCCGGAACTCTGGCCAGAAGGGGCATTTGTTCGGCGATATTATGAGCCGCGTAGGGCTGGAGTTATCGGGTCAAGCATCGCACCCGCTGCGGGGAGATTGATTGAACATTCTGGTGCCACGGGCACTTATTAAGCCCCTGTAAATGGACATTCGGTCGTGGCCTGTGTTTGGGGCAGAACGCAGGAGATAAAGCGCGCCGCCTAGTTGTTGACAACCTTCTGGAGAACTGTGATATACTCTGTTTGCAAGAGACATTTTTAGCAAAGCAAAGCTTGGAATGTTTAAACTCTCTTAATGATGATTTTTATGGGGCTGGTGAGTCTACAACTGACCTTGGCATGGGAATAGTCAGGGGTAGGATATGAGGGGGTATGGCGGTCCTATGGAATAAAAAGCTAGACTCAACAATAAATGTGGTTAGGCTTGATGTAGATTGGTGTATAGCCCTGCGTTTTGTCTGTAATAACAAGGAGTTGTATATCTTAAACATGTATACACCATATGAATGCTGTCAGAATGAGGATGAATATTTAAATAGGCTTGCCTTTATTAGTTCCTTTATTCAAAACAACAATACCTCTTGCGTTTATGTCATTGGAGATATGAATGCGGATATTTCAGATAGGAAGTCATTGTTTGCTAAACATATGAATCAATTCTGTGAAGATAATAATTTCATATTGTCAAGCAGAGAATTGTTGCCTACAGACAGTTATACTTACATTAGCGAGGCCTGGCATACTACATCATGGCTGGACCACTGTATCAGTACAGCTGATGCACATGCCTCAATGGGGTGTATGAGCATTTTGTATGGGATAACAACGTCAGATCATATACCTCTTGCTATGGTGATAGATGCTGAACACATACCTGTGCTGTCCAGATGTGAAAACGGTGTTTATACAAAAGCATTAGACTGGTCAACACTCAGAGAGGAAGACTTCTCTGCTTACTATGCACATACAGACAAATCATTAGGTAATATCAAACTACCTCTAGATGCGATCTTTTGTAAGGATATTAACTGCGAGGATGAGAAGCATAGGAAAGATATATGCTCCATGTATTCTGACATAGTTCATTCTCTGTATGAAAGCAGGAAGCCATATTATAAATATAAAACAAATAAGAACTATAACAACAAGCCTGGCTGGAAGGAGTATGTGTCTGGATATCATACGGAGGCACGGGAGGCCACTAAATCATGGGCTATTGCTGGTAGGCCTCGACAGGGTCCTGTGTTTGAGTATAAGAAGCTCACTAATGCAAGATATAAGTATGCCATTCGCTTTATATGTAAAAATGAGCAGGCCATGAGGGCTGATTCCATGGCAAAGAAACTCCTAGGTAGCAATGTTAATGATTTCTGGAAAGAGGTGAGAGCTCTTAATAACTGCAAGACATCTTTACCATGCACTGTTGAAGGCATCTCCGGACCAGAGGAAATTGCTGAGTTATGGCGACAGCACTATAGTACCTTATTCAACTGTACTCTTTGTATAAAGTAGAACACATTGAGAGCAATACTTCGCTGGAATCAATGGTGATTATGTCACATGAGGTACAACAAGCCATACATAAGCTTTCTAATAACAAAGCTAGTGGATTGGATGGTATTTCTGCTGAGCATCTTAAAAATGCCAGTATAAGAATAGCTCCCTTGCTCGCCATTTGCTTTACTGTTTTTATGATGCATGGTGTATTGCCAGACTTAATGTTGGCTGTTCTTTTAGTTCCAGTTATTAAGGACAAAGCTGGGAAGATCGGCAGTTTAGATAACTATAGGCCTATAGCTTTAGCGAGCATATTATCAAAGGCACTAGAAAATATTTTGTTGGACAGATTAAATGAATTTATTAACACCACAGACAACCAGTTTGGGTTTAAAGCTAAAAATGGCACTGACTTGTGTATATATGCTCTAAAGGAAATTGTGAACAAATATAGAGATAAAAACTCATCAGTTCTTATGTGTTTTATTGATGCTTCTAAAGCATTTGACCGCATAAATCATGATAAATTATTTAACAAATTAAGGCAAAGAGGGGTGCCCAAGTATATTGTGAGAATTTTAGCTTACTGGTATGCTCACCAGACTATGCAAGTGAAGTGGGGCAATAGTGTGTCAGCTTTCTTTGGGGTTGGTAATGGAGTCAGACAAGGGGGTATTTTGTCACCGGCTCTTTTTAATCTTTATATGGATGATCTGTCCAGGCAGTTGAGAGCCTGTAATACTGGGTGCATGATTGGTAATTCAGTAGTGAACCACATTATGTATGCTGACGACATTGTGATTTTTAGCCCAAGTAGTGCTGGATTACATCAGCTTCTTACAATCTGTTCGGTATATGGTGTGGAACACGATATTAAATATAACGCCAATAAGAGTGTTGTCATGATCAGTAGAACTAAAGATGATAAAGGTTTGAATTTCCCTGATTTTAAATTGGCTAATAATACGCTTACTGTCTGTGATAAGGTGAAATACCTTGGTCATTTTATCACTGATAAAATGACAGATGATGAAGATATTTACAGGCAATGTCGCATGATGTATGCACAAGCCAATAGTCTCTTACGTAAATTTAGGGCATGTACGGCTGGTGTAAAGATATCTCTGTTCAAAGCATATTGCACACCGTTGTATACTGCGCACTTGTGGTCAAACTATAAAAAGGCAAGTCTTTTAAAATTGAAAGTAGCATATAATGACGCAATGAGAATATTACTCACAAGACCAAGATGGTGTAGTGCAAGTGAGATGTTTGTGGTTGTAGAGTGAGAACCTTTCATGCTGTTTTAAGAAACCTAATGTTTAAATTTATGTGTTGGCTTAATGGGTCACAAAATGAAATAATAATGGGCTTAACTGACATACGTCTAAGCACTACACGCTACCAATCCCGTATGTGGAAACACTGATATAATTGTCTCCTGGTAGAAAAATAATTTTCTTTTTAAATTTGTTTGTTTTTATATTTATTACATGTGTAGGTAGGTGTGTATGCATGTGTTTTATGGATATGTATTTATGTATTGTTGTGGGTGATTTGGACCTTGAGTCTGTAATAAAAGTTTGATGATGATGATGATGATGATGATGATGTGTATTTTTCTATGTTGTTCAAAATAAAAACATTAATTAATTCATGTCTTTGATGGGCTTACCTGAGCAGGTGAGATTAAGAAAGTAGGTAGAGGAATCTGATTCTGCACACTCCCTCAGAGCAGATCCAGACTCAACACAGTCAGAGCTGATCCTCCACACAGATCTTTCTGAGGACTCTTCTCTCTCTACAGAAACAGCAAAGCCACAATCTAACTCTCTTCAGCCAGTAGCTGCTGTCTTCAGGCTCCAGTCAGAGTTAGGGTCATTCACTGGTCTCCATTCTCCGTTATGTTTCACCTCCAGTGTTCCTTCACAGCGACTGGCTCCTCCCACCAACCTGACAGCATCAGGCTCTGAACAGAAACCAGAGAGTCATCAGCAAAAGAACAAAGTGAGTTTCATTAGAACAGAAATGAACCAAATCAGAGCTGCAGCTCCTCTTCTACCTGAGCAGGTGAGTCCAACAGCTTTTCCAGGTAAGCTGGTGTTTCCATCTGAGCCTGAGCTTCTACAGTCCAGGAGAGCAGACTCATGGCCTCCACACTGGAACTCTTTGGTCCTCATTGGAGGGTCCACTTCTCCATAGAGCGCCCCCTGGAGGACTGAAGGAGCCCCACAGCCAAGCTCCCTACAGACCACCTCTGCATCCTGCTGGTCAAAGTCATCTTCACACACTGAGGACCAGCGCTGGGTAGACTGGTCAGTCTTCACCTCCAGTCTGCCTGAGCACAGACTGGTCCCATTCACCAGCCTGACAGAGTCTGGAGAGATGACAGAAGATACAATAGAGAGAGAGAAAAGACACCAGACATCATTAACAACAGAACTCATCTTTATACCGTGGTCACACCGCCCGGGTAAAGTGTGAATTTGGAGGACTGATAACATAAAAAGTCAATGGAAATACACAAATAGACAAAATTTTCGTCACTCAAGCCGGCGCCGTCTATTTGTGTGAGTTGAAATATTTGAACTGGAGAAAGAAATGTGTGTGTGTGTGTGTGTGTGAAGCTGTGTGTTGAAAGTGTTTAGATCCTCCTGATGTCGTCTCGTTGTTGAAGCAGAAATGGAGGAACAGATTATTGTAGCTGTCTGTAGCTCCTCATTATTTACAGACAGCAGATACTAAAGGAGCTTTCTTTGGGAAGAGTAAGACTACCTATTCAGTTCTGAAATAATGTGTCTGTTGTGTTGATGGAGCAGCTACAATGTTAGCATAGCTCTGATCCATCCAAACTCCATTCTGAAAACAAACATTTTAAAAGTTGTTTGCTTGTCGTCTTGCAGACAGACCTGAAGAAGAATGGCTTCATGCTTTTTACAAATCAGCATCATTATCTTGTTATTTTGACTCACATTTTATTTGTTTATTATAATTACAAAACAGGGAAATCTGAACCTCAAGTAGAGCTGGAAGTGGTAGTCATCAACTACACCCTGGCCCCTGAAGACTGTAGTTTTTGGTCTAGATGTCCTTGTTGGTGATTTATATGGTAGAAAGTGAAGCTATACTCTATTACAGTCATTCTTCAGCTGTAATGACAGACAGGAAGCCTGAAGTGTTGACGCCTGAACAGGATGCTGTGTGTTGATATCAACACATGTATCAGGGTGTGATCTAGAATCTACAGATGATCTGGACCACAGGGGATCTTTAAAATAATTTAAAAAATCAAAGACAGACAGAGAGAGACGGACGGACAGTTTGAAGCTTCCAGTAACAAGTCCACTTCTCTACACGTCAGGATGTCATTGTCCTGGATAACTTTACAGTTCAGTCCAATGGAAACCACTGACTGTCACTGGGACAGAGGAAGGAGCACACACGCGAGTATACAATGTAGGTCATCGTGAGCACACTAATGTATTATTCTTCAATTCTGTCTGCAATGTCACCCTTTGGGACAAATGTGCATCATCAATTTGGTCCACTAAAAGTTCTGTTTTTGCTGCTGACCGACTCAGATTATTTTTCTAAGTGTCTGATAACATTATGGAAAGGATCCCTACAGAGATAGACCTTTAAAACATCTTTAAGACCTTTCTGTTAAACCAGAAACAGCTCTGAGGTCGCTAAAACTAAACCCACCAGACTCCATTTAGCAAACCAGTACTTTTAGCGTTTATAGAGCCAGTCTATTTTCAAATGTAAATCGGTAATCTATGTGTTTATTTCAACCAAAATTAGCGTTGTGATGGGTGGAAAAGACGAAAGATGACGCAAAACAGGTTTTCATAGTTTTATTTTGTTTCTGTCGACTTTAAAAGCAGTGTATTTTACGATTATAAAATTGGTGGGTTTATAGGACAATTTTGCAGATGTTTTCATGTGTAAAAAAAAAAAGGATCATACTCTTTAACATTAATCCTTTCCATAATGTTGTCAGACACTTAGAATATTAATCTGAGTCTGTCAGCAGTAAAAAGAGAAATTGTGTGTAGGTAAATACAAGCTGAACAGTTGTCCTATTAACTTACATTGTAGCTTGTTTCACCGCTGCTGACTGCAGAGATCTCTCTTAATGCTGGACCAATGTCAAAGATTGTTGTTCCCATCAGTCACTTAGACACTAAAACAGGGTTTCCCACACATAGACTAATTCACATAGACTAATTCGTGGTGGTGTGCCACAGAATCAACACCGGCCGCCACATATTGCATTTCATTATTATTATTATTTTTTTTTAAACTCTATTTAAGACACGCAGCGTATTCGTTAAGCTGCATTTCCTTTCCTTGCTCTCCCTCCGTCTAACACACACACACACACAAACACACACACACACACACGATAATCCCTAATTAAATCTTTCCCTCGACGTTGTAAACACATGTCCGATTAGATATCCCACGTTTTGATGGTAGTCTACTAGCTCCAGAAACAACACATTTTCCTAGCGTTTATCTCTTAGTGTTCACCTCTTCCTCTGGTGAAAATATTGCAAACATAGCCTCCTCCGCTAGTCTGTCGTGTTTTTGTTTTTTTTAGTGCTCATATGGGCTGTAGGGAAGTGAGTGTGTTTTGGTTGCTGTTCAAGGAGCTCACCACACGACCAGCAGATGTGATGTGCCTCGCTCAGCATCCAGGATTTAAGGCCTGCTACCTGAATCTATTTGTGCTGAAGATAACACATTTCAGGCAGGATCATGGTCCCCTTCAAGCCAGCATGCACAAGTATGTTAAAGGTCCCATGGCATGAAAATTTCACTTTATGAGGTTTTTAACATAAATATGAGTTCCCCCAGCCTGCCTATGGTCCCCCAGTGGCTAGAAATGGTGATAGGTGTAAACCGAGCCCTGGGTATCCTAGCCTCGTGAGACCGTCCTGATCTCGCGAGCTCCAGTTTTCCACATTCGCAGATCAGTCTGGCATCTTGAGGCAGAGAAAATTTGGAGCCGTTAGCCACTTAACCGGGCCAATCAGCGTTGGTTTTGAGGCGGGTTAGGTGGTGATAGACAGATGGTTTATCCAATCAGCTTACCAGTATTTTCAGACAGCGGTCTGGGAACCTGAAATGGTGCCTTTTATTCCTAAATTCTCGTTACACAAACGGAAAATATCCTTTACCGACATGTTGCTAGCTTGCTGAGCTAACGCATGGATGTATTAGAGCTAACGAGCTATGCTTTGCCTGCAGCAGCAGGGGTGGGCTTGTGGTTGTATTTTCATACGCTTCGTGGATCTGATTGGTTGATTTGGCCCGTCTATCACCAACATAGGTGATCAGTCCCACCAGTGGAATTAGTAATATTTAATATAATAAAGATCTGCTTAAGAAATTATTAATGAAGGAATAGACCCCCCCCACCACAAATAGTTTTCTAATCTTTGGGAAACACTGAAAAACAGGAACATATGGTCCAGGTAGAACAACGGTAGTTACCCTTTAAAGTAAAAAGTGAAAAATAATAAACTTCCTGTTAGAGGGGGGTCTATGATTTAAAGGTAAACTTAATGTATGACAACCGTATGCCCCCCCCCCACACACACACACACACACACACACACACACACACACACACACTACTCTGGAAGGATTTAGATTCTTCCTACTTTCTTTCAGACACAATTATTCATTTATTTATTTTGTCTTTTATTTTAAGTTTTTGTGTAGTTTTGTATGTTGTTTGAAATAAAATCATTCATTCATTTCTTTGATGGGTTTACCTGAACAGGTGAGATTAAGGAAGGAGTCAGAGGAACATGATGTTGTTACACACTCCCTCAGAGCAGATCCAGACTCAACACAGCCAGACCTGATCCCCCACATAGATCTGTGTGAGGACTCTTCTCTCTCTCCTACAGAAACAGCAGAACCACAGTCTGACTCTCTGCAGACAGCAGCTGCTCTCTTCAGGGTCCAGCCAGGGTACCAGACTGTTCTCCATTTTCTGTTATGTTCCACCTCCAGTGTTCCTCTACAGCGACTGGCTCCTCCCACCAACCTGACAGACTCTGAACGGAACCCAGAGAGTCATCAGCATAATGAGTTAATTTAATTAAAAGATGAAAGTGCAAATGCTGATTCTTTATTTGTCTTTTTTGTCTCTGTGTACCTGTTGAGATGAGTTCTCCTTCAGCCTGGATTCCTGAGGAGAAATCAGAAGGTAAACATCAGTAGAAAACACACACACACACA
Source organism: Perca schrenkii (assembly GCA_025617405.1). Taxonomy (NCBI): domain Eukaryota; kingdom Metazoa; phylum Chordata; class Actinopteri; order Perciformes; family Percidae; genus Perca; species Perca schrenkii. The sequence continues at coordinate 301,200 of CM046791.1, read as the reverse complement.
CACACACACACACACACACACACACACACACACACACACACACACACACACACATACACAGAGACTCTCTCACACACACACACACACACACACACACACACACACACAGAGACACACACACACACACACACACACACACACACACACACACACACACACACACACACACACACACACATAAAGCCTGCAGTCCTGAGGATAAATCAGAAGGTAAACATCAGTAGAGAGCAGCATGATTGGATCACAGCCGAGGACAGAACAAACTCTCTCAGGTTGTTCTGTGAAGAATCTTCTAGCAGCTCAGAAACACCTCAGTGAACTAATACTATTAAAGAAAAGCTTTATGACAACTGGGCTGGAATAAAAACCAGTGGTGTCTCTACTGATGGATGTAATAATGAAACAATGCAAAGGAGCAATTATTATTGTAGGAGACTTTAATCTGAGGCCTGTTCCAGAAAGCAGGTTTAGTGAAAACTCTGAGTTTGTTAACCCTGAGATGAGGGAAACTCTGGGTTTTCTGTTCCAGAAAGAGAGGTAACTTAACCTCAGAGTCAGTTACTATGGTAACTTAACCTCGGAGTCAGTTACTATGGTAACTGAGCCTGTGAACCTAACCTGGTCGGGAGCAGGTTTTCTTCAAGAAACCTCGAGTTTCTTTCAGTCTCCTCCCTGTCAGAGGGAGAAGAAACGGGGGAAAAAGCTTGAGTTTCTCTCAGTCTCCTCCCTCTGAGAGGAATTCATTTCCTCATTCATTCATTCAGTCTGTATCAGGCACATTTTAATGCAGTTTGTTATCTGCATGAATAAAAAAACATATTGGTTTATGTTAGGCATACTATAATGTTTTTTTTCTCAAACATGTCATGTCCTTTTGTCGACGATCCCGTTGATGAAAAAGCTGTATTAATTCAGAGAATTTACGACGGGAGATGATATTGAGTCCCGACTATAGATGTATTTTCATTTCCACATAACTGATTTGAGAGTTTTTATCACAGTCCATTAGATATGTAGATACCTTATCTGTCCTCATATCACTAACATCAGCCATCATGGACAGGTCTATTAGATATGTAGATACCTTATGATTATAGATATGGATGAATGAATGAATTAATTTATTGGTCATAACCAAAGGGTAAGGTCAGAAGCTACAGCTTATATATAACGCCCCCCCCCCCCTGTCACATTTTTAAAACAAATTAAAAACATACCTACATCTACCTACATACATACCTACATACATACATACATACATACATACATACATGCCCACAAACATACATACATACATACATGTACCCATTAAGGGTCAGTGCTTTTATATATATATATATATATATATATATATATATATATATATATATACATATATTGCAATTGCCATCTTAAGGTAATTAATATCATAATTAATGATGACAACCATAATGGTAATGATTTTTATCATCAACAACATGGTTATCCAACTTCACACAATAATACTCAATTTCTATACTTAACTAGTATCATGTCTTTAAACCCTTTTTTAAATTTAAAAACGTTCCCAATATGTTTTAATTCCCTTGGCAATGCGTTCTATAACTTCACGCCACAGACAGAAATGCACCTGCTTTTCATTACTGTGTTACAGGTAGGTTGTTTCCAATTAAGATCGCCTCTAAGGGCGTAACCCCCTTCTCTTTCTCTAAACATAATTTGAATGTTGGGAGGAAGTAGATTATTTTGGGCTTTATACAGAACTAATGTTGTATTTAGGTTCACCAGGTCCATGAATTTCAGTGTGTTTGACTTACGAAATAAAGAATATGTATTATAATTGAAGTTAGCTCCACTGGTAGCTAAGAGTCTAATCTACCAGTTAACTCCACTGGTAGTTAAGAGTCTAATCTACCAGTTAGCTCCTCTGGTAGCTAAGAGATTAATCTACCAGTTAGCTCCTCTGGTAGCTAAGAGTCTAATCTACCAGTTAGCTCCTCTGGTAGCTAAGAGATTAATCTACCAGTTAGCTCCTCTGGTAGCTAAGAGCGTAATCTACCAGTTAGCTCCTCTGGTAGCTAAGAGTTTAATCTACCAGTTAGCTCCTCTGGTAGCTAAGAGTTTAATCTACCAGTTAGCTCCTCTGGTAGATAAGAGTCTAATCTACCAGTTAGCTCCACTGGTAGCTAAGAGTCTAATCTACCAGTTAGCTCCTCTGGTAGCTAAGAGATTAATCTACCAGTTAGCTCCTCTGGTAGCTAAGAGATTAATCTACCAGTTAGCTCCTCTGGTAGCTAACCTTATGGCGCTCTCGTGTATTGTCGTGATTGGTCGTAGAATTATCCAATTGCGTGAGTGTGGTTTAGTATGTCACAGACTTCAAGTAAATTAGTTCTAAGAGTCCAACTGTAGAAAGGGGAACATATCATCTCTGCTGGGCGTAAACCTTGTATGGTCAAACTCGTTGCTTTTCAGGAAATGAACAAAATGCTCATTTGAAAACCTTTTATTGAACTAATGAAGTCAGACAAAATCAACCTTTCTCTGTTTGAATATCTGTAACTCTGTGTACTTTAATATAAAGTGTTGTCAGAGTTTATACTGACCTTGGTTTGTTGGGCTGCTCAGCAGTGAGGTCAGAACTGAAGAGAAATGAACCTCAGATTAGTTTGAGTTTGTGATACAACAAGACATTTAAAGTTTAAATAATGAATGGAAATAACACAAAAACTGGAAATAACACAAAAACTGTCTGCAAAAGCATGTCCACAACATTTCAAAATGACTCGCAACATTTCTTCTCATAAACTTGTTATATTTACATTCAGAAGCATTTTTAGCCCAACAAAAACATTTAATTTTGTATTTCTTTCAGCTGATGTTTTTAGAGTTTACTTACGGAGTAGCCCCAGTAGAGATGTGTCCTCCATCCTAACAGTTGGTGAAATGATGTCTACTCTTTGTTCAGTTCATAATCATAGCATCACATCAACCCTCCTCCTTCCTCTGTGTCTGGTGACAGGAAGTGTTGTGGTTTCCTCTGCACACACTACGTTTAGTTGCCATGAAGGACATACATTAATACGACGGTTTTGCTTTTTGCTTTTGACTCTTTTTAAAAAGAAACGTGTTGTCACTTTTATTCAATATTTTCCTTTTTTATTTAATGGTCAATAAACCTAACCTTTAAATTACAATATACCACTTTTAGTTAATCCCCCTGTTGTCGTTGGTCAAATTTGACCTGTTTAAAAAAAATTCTATTTTAGAACTATGATAAAAAAAAAGTGACAAATGTTCAACAAAGCTAAAAAAACACATGAAAAACATCAACAAAGGTGACAAAAACTTGTTAAAAAAAGTGTTAACTCACAGTTATGTGGTTTAGTAAAATAAACCAGCTGTATGTTCCCTTAGATGGCCGCAGTTTGGTTGAGAGGAAGTGAACGGGGGGTGAACAGGCCTTAATATTTATTGCTTATTATTAATATTGTTGATTATTGTATTTGAGACCTGACTGTGGTAACAGTTGATCCTGGAGATCATGTCATTCTGCCATGTCGGGCTGCTGATTCTTCTCTGTTCTCCCTTGTGTTGTCTAGCGTTGTGTTACATTTCTGTGTTTAGTTGATTTCATGTTTTCTGTCGTTTTTTTCCATTTCCGGTTTTATTTTGATATCCGTTTTCTGTCTTGTCATGTATAGTTCTGTTTCCTGTGTTTTCCCGCCTGTGTGATTGTCTAATGTGCTCCACCTGTTCCCCAGCCTTTGTGTCCTGTCGTGGTGTTCTGTGTAAGTCTGTGCATTTCCATGTTTTTGCTCCAGTCTCTGAGTTTTTTGTCAGTCTTACCTGTGTTCTCTGTGCTCAGTTTCTTTATTTAGCTGGTGCACGGTGGGTGCTCCTCTAGAGCTCTGCCCGGATGAAAGTGGCGGGGGACCGTCTCCGCTGACCGTCTCCTCTCTACAGGCCTGGTCAGAGGGTGTGGCTCGCCACTAAGGATCTGCCCCTTCACCTCCATTTCAGGGATTTGGCCCCAAGGTTTGTGGGTCCTTTTCCTGAATCTGAAGTCATTAACCCGGTTTCTGTGCGTCTACGCCTTCCCAGGTCATTGAAGGTCCACTCCACGGTCCATGTCAGCAAGGTCAAGCCAGTCACGGAAACCGCTCTAGTGCTTGCCTCCGCTCCTCCTCCGCCCCCCCGGTTCGTCGATGGCGGTCTGGTGGTTACCGTCAGGAAGCTCCTGGCTGTCCGCCGCTGTGGCCGTGAGACCCAGTTTTTGGTGGACTGGGAGGTTTACGGTCCTGAGGAGCGTTCATGGATCCCTTCGCGTTTCGTCGTGGACAAGGATCTCATCAGGGACTTTTATGCTCCTGGACACAGACTAACCCTAACCCTAGAGGGGGGGTACTGTTATGTCTCGTCAAGTTTGTTAACCCTTTAAGCACCAAATTCGCAAAATTGCGACAGGACGCTGTACTGAATCAAACAGCTGTTTTCTCTGAATAGAGTGTTATATGTCACTCATACTCCCCTCCACTAGTTGGCAGACATCCTGTACTTAGACCTTAGCTGATAAATACTTAATGCTTCAATGCAAAATGTTCGAGGAAATCCCATCCAAACTTGACTTTTTTGGTCAAAAGCGACTAGCGACTTTTTCTGGTGTTATTGTAAACTTTTGTAATGTTTGGAGACTCGTGAAAGTACGTATCACTCTACAGTTACTGTGCTCAACGAGCAGCGGGGGCTGCAGAGAGCCCCTCCCCCGTCCAAAAAACAAAAAAAACTAACTGAAAAAACGGCTACTGTTTACATGAGTTTTGTGGTGCAGTAATTGTTCTAGTTTACGACTGTTGGCTTACAATTTACTTGTTCCCTGTTCATTTGATATGTGGACAACATAACAAATGGATGGGGGGGGGGTAAATCTGATGAAAACATTCAACTCTCTTTCAAAATATCAGGTATTTCATGGAAATTACATAATCCAATATGGCCGCCACCATATGACGTCATAATATGCAAATTAGATGGGAAAATGTACTCCCTAGATAAACGTTAGGTCATTCTCAATATTTGTTTCATTTACACTTTGTCTCTATCTCAAACCATTTTCAAGCCAGAGCCTTCTGAAATTTAGGTGTCAAAACCTAGTATTTTTTTAAATAAAACCCGGCGCCTAGTTTAGATACTCATTTTGTGTCTGGTTTTGCACTTCCTGTTTTATTTTGTACTCACCGTTCCCTCTTCTTTCAGATCCTGACTTCCTCCCTTTGTGTGAGTTTCCCTCCGTTGTGATTGTCTACCCCCCCCGATTGTTTTCACCTGGTCTCCCCTACCTCTTGTATAAATAGTCCTTGTCTCCCTTTGTCTTGTGCCAGTTCGTCTTCTCTTGTCTCCATGTCAGTCTTGTCAACGGTTCAGCCAGGCTGTAGACGCCATTATGTTCGTGTTGTTATTATCCTCCTTGTGAGCGCCTTTTGTTTTAATAATTTTTCCAGTAAAGACTTTATTTTGTTTTACTTTCAACCGTGTCTCTGAGTCGTGCATTTGAGTCCTTCAGTGTCTCACTCGTTACACAGACACACACACATATACACAGAGACACACCAGCCTGGTCTCACTGAATTCCGTAAAATGGGCACGGACTGGTAACAGCTCATTCCGTGGTGGTGGTACGGAATGTGTGAAAAAATTCCGTGTGGCCACCACGGAAAACAATGCCAATGTAAAGTCAATGAGAAGATGACGTGGCACGGTAGTGAGTAGTATGTAACGCCGGAATTCCGCGTAAGGAGGTTAGTAGGGGTGGTGGATGGGTAAAACACAGGACTTTCACTCAGGAGAGTGGAGTTCGTGTCCCGCATGTGGCGTTTGTCGGTTGTGTTTTTATTTTTATTTTTATTTATTTTTTTAAGTGTGTCCCGCGTGTGGCACGGAACCGTAAGCCCACCCACGACCTTTTCCTGAACCCAACCGTCCCGTTCTTGTCGCGTGTCATGGAACCGTAAGCCCACCCACGACCTTTTCCTGAACCCAACCGTTCCGTTGTTGTCGCGTGTCACGGAACCGTAAGCCCGTATTTCGTTTTCGGCGATCCGTGTTCATTACACGGAATTCTTCCGTGGGCCCATCACGGAATTTGGCGATCCGTTGGCAATCCGTGTTTATTTAACGGAATTATTCCGTGACAGTTTAACGGATTTTGTTGCAATTCCGTTAAACTGCCACGGATTTTGAGTTAAGGGTCCGTGCCCATTTTACGGAATTCTGTGAGATCAGGTTGGACAGACACACACACACACAGAGACACACACATACACACAAACACACACACACACATACACACAAACACACACACACACACACACACACACACACAGAGAGACACAAACACACACACAAACAAACACATATACACACACAGTCACACACACTGAACACACACATTCATACACACACACACACACTCTGGACTAAACTTTGAATCATCAGTCATGATTATCCCCTAAATCATGATCATAACTATTTTGTTGAAACCCTTTAAGTCGGGAGTCCTCGTGAGAGCTCAATCTGAGTTTGCTCAGCGAGTCCCTCTGGTATTCAGTAATGATGCTCATTAACTATGCCCTGGTAGCCGAGCTGCACCAATCACATCGCTGTATCGGATACAGTATGATGACAGTTTAATCCCTCTGGCACTCACTGATAGCTAAAGCCTGGCTCCCACTACAGGAGTTTATAAATCCTAACCGATTTTGAAATCTGGTCTAGTCAGGTGCTACTTATATATCAAAATATATATAATTTAACATGTTTTTAAATGTTAATTCATACTGAAAACATTACCATCTACAGCCATGAGAGGGCGCTCTAGGCTTGGGACAACTATATCCTGCTTCTAAAGACAACTGAGAAGGAAAAGAGATAAACTGCAGGTAGTAAAATATGCAGCCGAAAACGGTAATCGAGCAGCAGAAAGAGAGTTTGAAATGAGAGAGAAACTTGAGGGAGACTGGAGAAAAGGGGACTCTTACTGCAATGAAGAAAACAAAAGAAAGCTAATCGGCTAATCGCGGGCTGAGAGCTAGACGGCCAGAGCTGGAGGAACGAGTCCCAGGTGGGGGCTTGAACACCGTGCTGCCGGGGGGGCTGGTCAACGGTGCAGTTACTGTACATCTCCACGCCCTGCTAGTTGTTCTGTGTGATTTATACTCCGGATTTATAGTCCGAAAAATACGGTATGTGCAATGCATCTTTTGTTGGACCTGAATGTAGCAGATGATCATTGACCTAGATCTAATGTTTACATTTGCTAGCTAGTGCGCTAGCAACTTTGTACATTCACCCGGTAGGTCTAAATCTTTAGCGATCTCTCCCCAGCTCTTCTCTTTATCATTCCCATTATGAGACTCTTCTGATGAGACATTAAACAGGCACTCGTGCTGTTGCCACATCGCCACCATCCTTTCTTCCAACTCAGTTGTCCACCGTACTCGTACTACAGCTCCTTTCACCGACATTTTCAAAAGTTTCCGTCACTTCTGTCTCCTTGCAGACCTGTCTCTCATTGGCTATTGTGGAAGTACTGACGTAATCATAGTCGTTTCACGCCAGATTATAATCCTAGATATCAAACATGTTTGATATTATTGGGGCGGCCCCGATGTGTCTGCGAGCAGATCGGGAGGTGCAAGATTCGATCTGTGAACGCCTCACATTAACAGATAATCTGACCTGTGAACGCCTCACATTACCAGATAATCTGATCTGTGAACGCCTCACATTACCAGATAATCTGATCAGTGAACGCCTCACATTAACAGATAATCTGACCTGTGAACGCCTCACATTACCAGATAATCTGATCTGTGAACGCCTCACATTACCAGATAATCTGATCAGTGAACGCCTCACATTACCAGATAATCTGATCAGTGAACGCCTCACATTACCAGATAATCTGATCAGTGAACGCCTCACATTACCAGATAATCTGATCAGTGAACGCCTCACATTAACAGATAATCTGACCTGTGAACGCCTCACATTACCAGATAATCTGATCTGTGAACGCCTCACATTAACAGATAATCTGACCTGTGAACGCCTCACATTACCAGATAATCTGATCTGTGAACGCCTCACATTACCAGATAATCTGATCAGTGAACGCCTCACATTACCAGATAATCTGACCTGTGAACGCCTCACATTAACAGATAATCTGACCTGTGAACGCCTCACATTACCAGATAATCTGATCTGTGAACGCCTCACATTACCAGATAATCTGCGCCGAACATCGGAACCGGGCATAAAACGGCCTAAAACTCCTGTAGTGTGAGCCAGGTTTAAGAGTTTAATCTACCAGTTAGCTCCTCTGGTAGCTAAGAGATTAATCTACCAGTTAGCTCCTCTGGTAGCTAAGAGATTAATCTACCAGTTAGCTCCTCTGGTAGCTAAGAGATTAATCTACCAGTTAGCTCCTCTGGTAGCTAAAAGATTAATCTACCAGTTAGCTCCTCTGGTAGCTAAGAGTCTAATCTACCAGATAGCTCCTCTGGTAGCTAAAAGATTAATCTACCAGTTAGCTCCTCTGGTAGCTAAGAGTTTAATCTACCAGTTAGCTCCTTTGGTAGCTAAGAGATTAATCTACCAGTTAGCTCCACTGGTGGCTAAGAGTTTAATCTACCAGTTAGCTCCTAAGAGATTAATCTACCAGTTAGCAGGTAGCTAACCGTATGGCGCTCTGGATATGTCACCT
>CM046791.1:237454-287454 GCA_025617405.1 Perca schrenkii | reverse complement strand
GACTAAAGGAAACGTGCCGTGTCTGAAAATAAAATAACAGATTTCTCTGGGTTTGACATTTGGTGGAAACATTTGGGATAGTGTAAGAACACAACTCATAAAAATATATAACATAGGTATGGTCGTTTTTAGACATTTTAAAGCAGAAATGTTACATATTGTAACTTTAACTAGTTGGGAGAAGACGTCCTCTCCTTTAAAAATAAACCGATTTTTATTCATGTTTTCATCTTTATGATCTCTGAAAGACTCTGTTACTAGCATAGCTATAGCTATGGTTACTGTTGTCTTCATATTGTATTCAGATGAAGTAATTATAAGTAGTAAACTACGTATGTATTACTGACTCTCTGAGGCTGTCTACCCCCTATCTCCCCCAGCTGAACAAACTAAAGACGTGTTTAGACCAGACTGTTTCCTGTGACTGCTTCATAATAAAAGCCTCCTGTGTTTGTCCAGTTGAGGATGTTTTAATGTGAAGCAGCAGCAGGAAGTGTTGTGTTAGCGTTAATATTAACATATCAATCAGCTGTGATATGGCTGCAGGAGAGAGAGAACAGGAAACTCAGATATCAACCTGATCAACTCCCACTCTGTAACACTTGCTGCGTTCATGCCACCTGGGAATAACAGGCACCGCCCCCGTGGTTACGTTGTTTTTCCGACTGGCAGCGTTCACATGGTCGGGATGCGTGTTCTTCTTCTTCTGTTATATTGGCGTTTGGTATAACTTTTTGCATGACTGCCACCAATGGTTGGCCGTAGCCAAGAGCATCAGGTGGTGAAAAGATGGAGGCCACAATAACAAAAGATTTTCTGCTGTTTTTTTATGTGAGCATCCAAACAGCACATGGGCAGGTCCATCCATCCATCCATCTTCGTCCGCTTATCCGGTGTCGGGTCGCGGGGGGAGCAGCTCCAGCAGGGGACCCCAAACTTCCCTTTCCCGAGCAACATTAACCAGCTCCGACTGGGGGATCCCGAGGCGTTCCCAGGCCAGGTTGGAGATATAATCCCTCCACCTAGTCCTGGGTCTTCCCCGAGGCCTCCTCCCAGCTGGACGTGCCTGGAACACCCCCCTAGGGAGGCGCCCAGGGGGCATCCTTACCAGATGCCCAAACCACCTCAACTGGCTCCTTTCGACGCAAAGGAGCAGCGGCTCTACTCCGAGCTCCTCACGGATGACTGAGCTCCTCACCCTATCTCTAAGGGAGACGCCAGCCACCCTCCTGAGGAAACCCATTTTGGCCGCTTGTACTCTGGATCTCGTTCTTTCGGTCATGACCCAGCCTTCATGACCATAGGTGAGGGTAGGAACGAAAAACTGACCGTTAGATCGAGAGCTTTGCCTTCTGGCTCAGCTCAGCTCTCTTTTCGTCACAACGGTGCGATAGATGGAATGTAATACCGCACCCGCTGCGCCGATTCTCCGACCAATCTCCCACTCCATTGTCCCCTCACTCGCGAACAAAACCCCAAGGTACTTGAACTCCATCACTTGGGGGTAAGGACTCATTCCCTACCTGGAGAAGGCATTCCATCGGTTTCCTGCTGAGAACCACTACATTTAGTAACGTTTATTCATGTTATTGTAATAAAATAGCTGCAGTTTCCCCAACATAATTACGTTTTTCTTGATTACATTTTTATTGGTAGCTGACCAGTTAGCTCGTGAGCCAGCAAGCTAACTGTACTACTACTACTACTACTACTACTACTACTACTACTACTACTACTACTACTTGTCAACCAGCACATTGTAGTAACGTTAAGCTGGTATCAATATTGAACTTTCAAAATAAATAAGGTCTCTGTTGTATTACTGTGATTAAAAAGTGGGATGTAATTAATCACAAAATGATGCTGTATGGCAACAAAAGCAGTTATTACGGTTACAAGTATTTTTTTTCTGTGACATTGTATGATTTACAATTACTCCTGAATGTATCATCTTGGTGCCAGTGGTTCTGACGGAAGTTAGAGTAACTGGAGGGTGAAAGGTTATATGACGCCACTGACGGGCGACTAAAGGAAACGTGCCGTGTCTGAAAATAAAATAACAGATTTCTCTGGGTTTGACATTTGGTGGAAACATTTGGGATAGTGTAAGAACACAACTCATAAAAATATATAACATAGGTATGGTCGTTTTTAGACATTTTAAAGCAGAAATGTTACATATTGTAACTTTAACTAGTTGGGAGAAGACGTCCTCTCCTTTAAAAATAAACCGATTTTTATTCATGTTTTCATCTTTATGATCTCTGAAAGACTCTGTTACTAGCATAGCTATAGCTATGGTTACTGTTGTCTTCATATTGTATTCAGATGAAGTAATTATAAGTAGTAAACTACGTATGTATTACTGACTCTCTGAGGCTGTCTACCCCCCTATCTCCCCCAGCTGAACAAACTAAAGACGTGTTTAGACCAGACTGTTTCCTGTGACTGCTTCATAATAAAAGCCTCCTGTGTTTGTCCAGTTGAGGATGTTTTAATGTGAAGCAGCAGCAGGAAGTGTTGTGTTAGCGTTAATATTAACATATCAATCAGCTGTGATATGGCTGCAGGAGAGAGAGAACAGGAAACTCAGATATCAACCTGATCAACTCCCACTCTGTAACACTTGCTGCGTTCATGCCACCTGGGAATAACAGGCACCGCCCCCGTGGTTACGTTGTTTTTCCGACTGGCAGCGTTCACATGGTCGGGGATGCGTGTTCTTCTTCTTCTGTTATATTGGCGTTTGGTATAACTTTTTGCATGACTGCCACCAATGGTTGGCCGTAGCCAAGAGCATCAGGTGGTGAAAAGATGGAGGCCACAATAACAAAAGATTTTCTGCTGTTTTTTTATGTGAGCATCCAAACAGCACATGGGCAGGTCCATCCATCCATCCATCTTCGTCCGCTTATCCGGTGTCGGGTCGCGGGGGGAGCAGCTCCAGCAGGGGACCCCAAACTTCCCTTTCCCGAGCAACATTAACCAGCTCCGACTGGGGGATCCCGAGGCGTTCCCAGGCCAGGTTGGAGATATAATCCCTCCACCTAGTCCTGGGTCTTCCCCGAGGCCTCCTCCCAGCTGGACGTGCCTGGAACACCCCCCTAGGGAGGCGCCCAGGGGGCATCCTTACCAGATGCCCAAACCACCTCAACTGGCTCCTTTCGACGCAAAGGAGCAGCGGCTCTACTCCGAGCTCCTCACGGATGACTGAGCTCCTCACCCTATCTCTAAGGGAGACGCCAGCCACCCTCCTGAGGAAACCCATTTTGGCCGCTTGTACTCTGGATCTCGTTCTTTCGGTCATGACCCAGCCTTCATGACCATAGGTGAGGGTAGGAACGAAAACTGACCGGTAGATCGAGAGCTTTGCCTTCTGGCTCAGCTCAGCTCTCTTTTCGTCACAACGGTGCGATAGATGGAATGTAATACCGCACCCGCTGCGCCGATTCTCCGACCAATCTCCCACTCCATTGTCCCCTCACTCGCGAACAAAACCCCAAGGTACTTGAACTCCATCACTTGGGGTAAGGACTCATTCCCTACCTGGAGAAGGCATTCCATCGGTTTCCTGCTGAGAACCATGGCCTCCGATTTAGAGGTGCTGATCCTCATCCCAACCGCTTCACACTCGGCTGCGAACCGATCCAGTGAGTGCTGAAGGTCACAGGCCGATGATGCCATCGGGACCACATCATCTGCAAAGAGCAGCGAAGAGATCCCCAGCCCACTGAACTGCAACCCCTTCCCACCCCGACTACGCCTCGATATCCTGTCCATAAATATTACAAACAGGATTGGTGACAAAGCGCAGCCCTGGTGGAGGCCAACCCTCACCTGAAACGAGTCCAACTTACTGCCAAGAACCCGGACACAGCTCTCACTTTGGTCGTACAGAGATTGGATGGCCCTGAGTAGAGACCCCCTCACCCCATACTCCCGCAGCACCTCCCACAGTATCTCCCGGGGGACCCGGTCATACGCCTTCTCCAAATCCACAGAACACATGTAGACTGGTTGGGCATACTCCCAGGCTCCCTCCAGGATCCTTGCGAGAGTGAAGAGCTGGTCCGTTGTTCCACGACCAGGACGGAATCCGCATTGTTCCTCCTCAACCCGAGGTTCGACTATCGCCCGAACCCTCCTTTCCAGCACCTTGGAGTAGACTTTACCAGGGAGGCTGAGAAGTGTGATACCCCTGTAATTGGCACACACCCTCTGGTCCCCCTTTTTAAAAAGGGGAAAAACCACCCCAGTCTGCCACTCCTTTGGCACTGTTCCAGACTTCCACGCAATGTTGAAGAGACGTGTCAACCAGGACAGCCCCTCCACACCCAGAGCCTTGAGCATTTCTGGACGGATCTCATCAATTCAATTCAATTTTATTTATTGTATCAAATCATAACAAAAGTTATCTTGAGACACTTTACAGCTAGAGTAGGTCTAGACCACACTCTACAATTTCCAAAACCCCAACAATTACAGTAATTCCCTCAAGAGCAAGCATTAGCAATGGATATTGCGACAGTGGCAAGGAAAAACTCCCTCTTGGGAAGAAACCTCGGCAGACCCAGACTCTTGGTAGGCGGTGTCTGACGGGCCGGTTGGGGGTGTGATGAACAGTGGCGATAATAGTCACATTAGAGATAACCGTGACTTCGAAGGTCATCATGAAAGCTCATGTCAGAGCATGGGTGGATGCGGCGGATGCAGCAGGACGCAGCAGGATGCGGCCGGGAATTGCAGAGAATCGCAGAGCATAGCTCTGCGAAGAAGAAACATAAGGACTCCGGGGAGTAAACTCCCCAGAGCTAGATTAGTAACAAGCATTTCTGGGATGCATACAAAAGTAACCAGTATCAGTATGTCATATGAAGGAATTAGCTTTCCCAGCAGTCTAGAATTATAATAGCATAACTACGAGAGGCAGGTTAAAGAGAGGTGCCTGGTCGGGCTAGAACTCTCCCCAACCGGATCGGGCTGTACTGGCCTGCCTCCCTCTACTCTCGCTGGATTATTAATTATACAGTATATAAAACTGATGACTACGAGGAGAAGCAGGTGGGCTGGCTTAGGCGGACGCTGCAACCCCTCACTCCCTAGCTATAAGCGTTATCAAAGAGGAGGGTTTTAAGTTTACTCTTAAATGTGGCGACGGTGTCTGCCCCTCGAACCCAGACTGGGAGCTGGTTCCACAAAAGCGGAGCCTGATAGCTGAAGGCCCTGGCCCCCAGTCTACTTCCAGAGACTCTAGGAACCACAAGTAGCCCCGCATTCCGGGAGCGCCGTGCTCTAGTGGGACAATAAGGTACTAGGAGCTCTTCTAAGTATGATGGTGCTTGACCATTTAGAGCTTTGTAAGTCAGGAGGAGGATTTTAAAATCAATCCTAGATTTCACAGGAAGCCAATGCAGAGAAGCTAATACAGGAGAAATATGATCTCTTTTCTTAGTTCTCGTCAGCACACGTGCTGCAGCATTCTGGATCAGCTGGAGAGTCTTAAGGGACTTATTTGGGCAACCTGATAATAAGGAATTGCAGTAATCTAGTCTAGAAGTAACGAATGCATGTACTAGTTTTTCAGCATCGTTTTGAGACAGGATATTCCTAATTTTGGCAATGTTACGAAGATGGAAAAAGGCTATTCTTGAGGTTTGTTTTAAGTGGGCGTTGAAGGATAAATCCTGATCAAAAATAACTCCCAAATTTCTGACAGCAGTGCTGGAGGCCAGGGCAATACTATCCAGAGTAACTATATCTTTCGAAAACGAAGTTCGGCGGTGCTTTGGTCCTATCACAATGACCTCAGTTTTGTCTGAGTTTAACATCAGGAAATTGTGGGTCATCCAGGATTTTATATCCTCAATACACGTTTGAAGTCTTGCTAACTGACCACTTTCATCTGGCTTAATTGACAGATATAATTGGGTATCGTCTGCGTAACATTGATAGTTAATTGAGTGTTTCCTAATAATATTACCCAGAGGAAGCATATATAAGGAAAATAGAATTGGTCCAAGCACTGAGCCTTGAGGAACGCCATGGCTAACTTTAGCGTGCTTGGAGGGTTTATCGTGAACATTAACAAATTGGGATCGCTCAGAGAAATAGGACTTAAACCAGCTTAGTGCGATTCCTTTAATGCCAACTAAGTGTTCCAGTCTCTGTAACAGGATGGTATGGTCAATAGTGTCAAATGCAGCACTAAGATCTAGTAGAACAAGTATGGAGACAAGTCCTTTGTCTGCAGCTGTTAGAAGGTCGGTAGTAATTTTCACCAGTGCCGTCTCTGTGCTATGATTCTTTCTAAATCCTGATTGAAAATCATCAAATAGACTGTTACTATGTAGAAAATCACATAACTGATTAGCAACTACCTTCTCAAGGATCTTGGATAGAAAGGGAAGGTTAGATATAGGTCTATAGTTTGCTAAGACCTCAGGATCTAGGGTGGTTTTTTTCAGAAGAGGTTTTATCACAGCAATTTTAAGGACATATTGATCATATCTAGTAGCGAAGTGTTTACCATGGGTAACGCTTCTTTGAGTAATTTCGTTGGGATGGGGTCTAAGAGACAGGTAGATGGCTTAGCTGAGGATATCTTTAACATTAATTGTTGAAGGTCTATAGGATAAAAGCAGTCTAAGTATATGTCGGGACTCGTCGTTCTTTCTAGCGGTCCTGCATTTAAAGATGAACTGTTAGAAGTTAAGGGCAAAAGGTGATGAATTTTATCTCTTATTGTTATAATTTTATCATTAAAGAAGCTCATGAAGTCATCACTACTCAGTGCTAGAGGAATAGATGGCTCAGTAGAGCTGTGACTATCTGTCAGCCTGACTACAGTGCTGAAAAGAAACCTTGGGTTGTTCTTGTTTTCTTCTATTAATGAAGAGTAATAGTCTGATCTGGCTTTTCTTAGGGCCTTCCTATAGGTTTTGAGACTTTCTTGCCAATCCAAACGGGATTCTTCCACTTTGGTGGAGCGCTACTTACTTTCGAGGTTTCGCGAGATTTGTTTTAGTTTGCGAGTTTGGGAGTTATACCAAGGAGCTATTTTCCTTCGCTTTATCGTCTTCTTTTTGAGAGGAGCGACAGAGTCTAAGGTCGTCCGTAAGCAAGTCGTAGCACCGTCTACAAATGTATCAATTTGAGAGGGACTGAGGTTAACATAGAGGTCCTCTGTTATGTTAAGGCATGACATAGAGTGGAATGCTGTTGGAATATCTTCCTTAAATTTAGCTACAGCACTGTCAGATAGGCATCTAGTGTAGAAGCTATTATCTGGTTTAGTATGGTCAGGTAGCAAGAATTGAAAAGTAATTAAAAAATGATCTGATAATACCAGATTCTGCGGAAATATTATTAAATCCTCAATTTCGATACCATATGCCAGCACAAGGTCGAGGGTGTGGTTAAAACAGTGCGTTGCCTTGTGCACACTCTGACTGAAACCGATTGAATCCAGTAATGAGTTGAAAGCAGTAGTAAGGCTGTTGCTGTCAACGTCCACATGGATATTAAAATCACCTACAATAAGTACTTTGTCTGATTTAAGGACTACACATGATAAAAACTCTGAGAATTCAGATAAAAATTCAGAATACGGACCTGGAGCTCGGTAGACAACAACAAATATAATTGGCTGTTCTGATTTCCATGTTGGATGTTGAAGATTAAGAACAAGGCTTTCAAAAGAGTTATAGTGTAGTTTGGGTTTAGTGTTAATTAACAGGCTTGAATCAAATATGGCTGCAACTCCCCCTCCTCGGCCTGAGCCTCTAGGAATTTGAGTATTAATATGACTGGGAGGAGTCGCTTCGTTTAGACTAACATATTCTTCATGGCCCAGCCAGGTTTCAGTAAGACAGAATAGATCAATTTGATTATCAGATATCAATTCATTTACTAGTACTGCTTTAGAAGACAGAGATCTGATATTTAGTAATCCACATCTAATTTTCCTATCCTTTTCTATCATTGCAGTGGTAGTTTTAATTCCAATTAGGTTGTTAAGTATTGCCCCTCTATTCACCACTTTGTGTGGTCTGTTGTTGATTATAATTGGAATAGTACTAGTACTAGTACTACACGTTACTGGAATAATACTAGTACTACATGTTATCCTGCAGAAAACATTTTCAGATTCATCCACTTGTATGGTGCTATCAGGATCAATACCTGGGGGACATGAATCTGTGATATTTTCAACATAATGTCAATACTTGCCTTTCAGTGTGGTCGTTATGTTGTCAGATAGCATCCTGGCTCCGTGTCGGTTTGGGTGGAGACCATCACGCTTCAGCAGGTTGGGCATCTCCCAGAACAAGTTGAAGTTGTCGACATAGGGAATGCTCAGGGAAGTGCAGAGTGGTTCCAGCCAGGTGTGGAGCCAGAACAGTCTGGACCATCTCTCTGCACCCTTCCTGTAGGTAGGTAGAGGCCCAGAGATGACAATCCGCTTACCTGTGTCCATCAGGGCGCAGAGGAGAGTGGTGAAGTCTTCCTGGAGTCCTATCGACCGTCTCTCTCTGATGTCGTTTGTGCCCACATGCACGATGACTTTGTCGACATTGGCGTGGCGGGCGAGGATGCCGGGAAGTTTGTGCTGGATGTCACGGACCTTGGCACCGGGGAAGCAGTAGACCTTGGAAGGACCGCTAGGTAAAGGGGGAATACAGAGGTCCCTTACCATGGAGCTTCCGATGACCAGCGTGGAGGTTGATGAGTCCGAGGGGGGAGAGTCCGCCCTCAATGGGCGCGTCGACTGTGTGGATGGACCAGGATGAGCTGCTTGGGGACGTGGCAGAGAAGGGAACTCCTCGTCGTTTGTCAGAATGCTGTAGCAGTTTTGTAGTTGTAGGGGTTGGGCTGGGGCTGAGCGTTGTCCTGACCGCCTGCTCTGGTGCTTGTTTACACGCCATGGCTCAGGTTGGTGTGGAGTGGAGCTGGTCAGCAGAGCTGGCTGGGTCCTCGGCAGAAGCCGAGGAGAGACAACAGGGACAGAGGTTGTATTAGTGCGTGGTGGGGTGGGAGTAGTGCAGGGCACAGTGGAATCAAGACATCCGTCAGTGTATGTGTGAGGGGAACTTCCAATGATAACGGAGTCGAGGAACTCTTCACTTGCCTTGATCTGGTGGAGAGTCGATATTCTGGCTTCAAGTTCCACTATCTTCTGGCTGAACAGGAGGCACGAGTCACAGCCAGGTGAGCAGCTGAGGGGGGGCATCGTGTAGCTTGCTAGTTTAGCTGGTAGCAACGTTGATGGAGGCCTTCTCCTAAAACCTAAAAACCTTCACAAGTCGAAATACAATGCAGGTGCTCCTGCTTGTATTAGCAAGCTGTGGATAGCCCGTTACTGCTACCAAAATATAGTATAGATTTTCCAGGAGGCAAACCCATGCCACCCATGTGGCAGCGCACCCGACCCCAGTGGTTCCTCCCACAGGTGGTGGGCCCATGGGCTGGCAGGTGTTTGTTTGTATTATCTGCAGGACAAGCAATGGGAAAAGACACAGATGATGTGTTGTTTTTTATACGTGGGCCTATTTATGAATAATTTTAAACATATTATGTCTTTGTATATTTCTTGGCAGAGGCATTTGTCCACAATAAACAGTTTATTGTCATTGAAATATGTTCAGTGAAACAAAGTCGCCTCCATCAAACGTCAGTTGTCAACAACGCGTCACCAACTGGGGAACTCGGGTATCTAAATCCAGCCCGAGTTTCCCTCCTCTGATTCCCACAGGAAGTTACGTGAATGGTGATGTTTTCACTCGGAAAAACGTTTTTCCGATGTCCATGAACGCACGGACTGATCACATGCTACAGCGTTTCCTGTAAAGCTGTCATGAGGAGGAGTCACCGCTAAACTTTCTGCAGAATGTCCTGCTTATCATTAAAAAACACACGCATGATTACTGATTGTCAACAAGGTGACAGAATGTTACTATGCAGAATTTTCCACAGACTTAAACACATTTAACCCTCATGCCCTCCTTAAAAGAACTTAATCTCTACACCTTCGAGGCAAAAATGTCCACGCACACAAAAACTGTTATTAAATCATCATATATCAATATTTTTTTCTGTTTTTTTTTTTCTAAATCACTTAAACAACTTCTTACCTAATCAAAACTACCAAACATTCAATCATTTTCAGGATTTTAACCCTTTAAATGCCAGTTTATGTATTTGAAGTATTTAATTTTTTATTACAAAAAACACAAAAAATGATTTTTTTTTCCATATAATGAATAATATCTAGATGGGGCTTTGATGGGGACTAGAGGCTTGGATATGTCAAAGATAAGCAACAAAATTAATTTGATTGCATTAGTATTTTTCACATAGTTCCAGATACTCCCTTTGGACACCTTCGAGGCAAAAATGTACATGTCCAAAAAACTGTTATTAAATCATCATATATCAATATTTTTTTCTGCTTTTTTTTCATAAATCACTTAAACAACTTCTAACCTAATCAAAACCACCAAACATTCAATCATTTTCAGGATTTTAACCCTTTAAATGCCAGTTTATGTATTTGAAGTATGTCATTATTTATAAAAAAACACACAAAAAATGATTTTTTTCTCATATAATGAATAATATGTAGATGGGTCTTTGGTGGTGATAAGAGGCTTGGATATGTCAAAGATAAGCAACAAAACTGATTTGACTGCATTAGTATTTTTTATGTAGTTCCAGATACTCCCTCTGGACACCTTCGAGGCAAAAATGGCCCCATTGACTTCCATTATAACCACATGTTTTGATCTCACTGCCTTTACAGTATAAAACCATGCATTCTGTAATGTCAGCATTTCATTTGGAAGACAACTAGTCATATTTGACATTTTTACAGTATTTCACCAGATTCAACCATTTTGCCCTTGTAGCCCGATGCATGAAATTATAGTTATAAAATGGAGCTCTGTGTGTGTGTGTGTGTGTGTGTGTGTGTGTGTGTGTGTGTGTGTGTGTGTGTGTGTGTGTGTGTGTGTGTGTGTGTGTGTGTATATGTGTATGTGTGTGTGAGAGTTTGCATAAACCTGTAAGCAAGCAATGATCATTTTAGGGCTGAAAAAAGGCATCTTTTGAAGGATGTATTTCATGTGTCTTTGAAGACTTGCTTGAATAAAAACATTGTGTCCTGCATTTGCTGTAAACTGGTGCTTATCATTTCAAATGGTTTGTGGGACATGGTGGCCCTGAAGACTGGTCTCCCACTATGGACATCCCACAGGCTCCGGGTGGATTCCCCTTTGGACCGGTACACACCAGCCAAGTGTGAAGTCCCATGTATGTTCGACTCTCTTGAGCATCCACATCACTCCATCCTGAGATTGAACACCTCCCGTGTAGGTTTGTCATTTCCTGAATCAGCTGGATCATGTCAGGAGTGAAGAAAAGGTGGAAAGAGGATGCCACATCATGGATTCTTGATATGACATATCTCGTGGGCTCTGGCATCATGCCGGTCGGTGCTTTAATGTTGTGCAGCGTCTCAGTATTAGATGGAGACCAGACTTGTCAATTCTTCACTGTCCATTCAAGGTTAGGATGGACAGGATCTTCAGTGTCCTCTCCACTTTCAGAGGAAGGGTTAGAGGCACTCACAGAATTGGAGGACACCAGTGACCATTTTGTCAGACTCCGTAACTTGTGTCATCTTCAGATGAGTCCTGCAGTTGGCTGGAAGATAAAGGCTCCTTCTCTTTGCTCCAGGTCTTTCTCCTTCTCTAGAGCCAGGTGCATCAACACACTAATAGTTGTTTCTGTTTACAACTAAAGCAGGAGACAATGTTTTTATTCAAGCACGTCTTCAAAGACACATGAAATGCATCCTTCAAAAGAAGCCCTTTTTTCACCCAGATTTACACAAACTCTCACACACAGACACGCATGCACGCACACACACACACACACACACACACACACACACACACACACACACACACACACACACAGCTCCATAATATAACTGGCAAAAGTAAGGTGCGCTTTTTTCCCCACTAAAATTGTCATTGTTTGTTTGTTTACAGATTTACACAAACTCTCTCTCACACACAGACATGCATACATGCACGCACACACTCACACACACACACACACACACACACACACACATATACATACATACACACACGCATACACACACACACCCACCCACACACACACAAATATACATATATACACAGACACACACACGTACACACACACATACACACACACACACACGCGCACGCACATGCACACGCGCGCGCGCAAACACACACACACACACACACACACACACAGAGCTCCATAATATAACTATAATTTCATGCATCGGCCTACAAGGGCAAAATGGTTGAATCTGGTGAAATACTGTAAAAATGTCAAATATGACTAGTTTTCTTCCAAATGAAATGCTGACATTACAGAATGCATGGTTTTATACTGTAAAGGCAGTGAGATCAAAACATGTGGTTATAATGGAAGTCAATGGGGCCATTTTTGCCTCGAAGGTGTCCAGAGGGAGTATCTGGAACTACATAAAAAATACAATACAATGCAATCAAATCAGTTTTGTTGCTTATCTTTGACATATCCAAGCCTCTAATCACCACCAAAGACCCATCTACATATTATTCATTATATGGAAAATAATCATTTTTTGTGTTTTTTTTTATAAATAATGACATACTTCAAATACATAAACTGGCATTTAAAGGGTTAAAATCCTGAAAATGATTGAATGTTTGGTGTTTTTGATTAGGTAAGAAATTGTTTAAGTGATTCATGAAAAAAAACAGAAAAAAATATTGATATATGATGATTTAATAACAGTTTTTGTGTGCGTGGACATTTTTGCCTCAAAGGTGTCCAGAGGGTACAAAATGAATCATTTAAGTATAAAAGACATGTAAGACTAAAAAACACTGGATTTAAAAAATTTGACTGAAAAGAAGGATTCCTACAAAATGTCATGCCATAAGAAGTAACACAGCAAAAATGATCAAAAAAATGAAAAAAAAACTTGAGAAAAATGTACAAAAATGACCGAAGAGGGCATGAGGGTTAAAAAATAAAAACAAGACTCCAAATATTAAATCTTCACCCCGACCAGAAAAACACTCGGCTAAATTCTTCAGACATTCCTTCTGGATCATCTCTGATAACTGTTAAACAATCTGCAGATTCTGTTTGGTTCTAATGATCAGTAAAGTTATAATTTCTGATATGTTATCATTAGTTCAGTGTTCTGTTAAATAATAAAAAAAAAGGTTAAGGGGTTAAGGTTGGATGTTACAGAAATAACAACGGACTACAAATAGAATCAGAAACGTGGTTTGATTTGATGAAAATCTGAAGGATTCTAACAATTTGACTAAATCCATTTTCCCTTTTTCTCTTTTCTTTCTCTGTCTCTGATTTAAACATCGATATGTGAATATGAAATGTTTGAACACTACAACTGAAACGTTGGTGTGTTATAAAGCCACGAGGCACTTTGTGTGTCTGAGAGGAAATAAAGAATCAATGAATGATAAGAAGATACGATGTTTAAAGCAGAGTGGTACCTGAGGGTCCACAGCAGCAGCAGCAGCATCAGGTGGTCCATGTCCAGGTGGAGGGTCTCTCTGCGTCCGTCTTCCCGTCTGTCTGCTCTCTGCTCTGATCCTCACATGTGCTGTCTTCAGGTTGGATCTGCATACAGGAAGAGGCGGAGCTTTACTGCAATACATCTCATTTAGTCCACGTCACCAACACTGATGTAATCTGAGTGCAGAATTAAACCACTCATGTGATGTTTTACCTTTAGCTTGGACTGATACATAATTTTTTTTAACTGTGTGTGTGAACATGAAACAACTAAATAAAAGCACTACATATCATGTCTCTGTCTCTGTCTCGTTAAAACCTCAGAGCCCTACGGGATCGTCCACGACGTCACATGGCACCTCCGATTAATATTTAGATTATTTAATTAAACTTTTATCGATCTTCTTACCATTTTTTCCAGCTAGAAGCTAAGAAGCTAGACATCATGGGGGTGTCTTTGTTGTCTTCGTAGCCTTTCCAGAAGGTTTGCTATCCAGCCTGGAACTTGTGCCTCTTTTTGGAGTTGTTCAACATAAATCCAAACGCTTACATCCAAGATTTATCCACTCAATGTCCATAATTTATCAATTTCCTGTAATTTCAGCCGCTAGCTCTGTGCTACCGGCTGCTACAGTCTAGTATAAATCTCCCATGATGCTTTGCAAGACTGTTTTGACGTTTTCCAACCAATAGGAAGGCAGGACCATCACACAAAGAGTATATAGTCGAAAAGAGAGTTCACTCTAGGAAATAGGAGCGAGAACAAAGAGTAAAGTGAAAAAGAAAGATAACTACGGTCTATGACCGTTCTACAGAGAAGAATGGCGTCTGTCTTTAGATATTTGGGATACATTTGGGCCTTTTTTTGAAGAAATGTAAAAAGTTTGTCATTTATATGAGTTATAATGTTCATTATGTTTATTTTTGCACTGGATGACTCCAAATATAAAGGAGAACTGTTTTAGACAACACAAATGCTTGCTGTGTGTGTGATATCACAACCCGGTCTCACGCCAGGTCGTTATATAGTTACATTATTTTGATTTATTAATTTGTGTACAGGTTACGATTTTGACGTTTTTTTTCGTGTACATGCAACGATTTTTGAACGTGTACAGGTGACGCTTTTCGAACCTGCTCTGGGGGACGCCACAATGGGGGAAATGAGGCGCCACACGCCGGCCACAACAATGGGACGCGATACCCCGGGCGCATGGGCACACAGCAACGGGGAAATGAAACGCAACAATGACGGGACGGTTGTGGTTAGGAAAAAAGAAGAACGGGGAAAGGAACTGCAACACGCGGGACGCGATCCTCGGTCTCCGGGGTGAAAGTCCTGTGTTTTCTGACCCATCCACCACCCCGACCAACCTCGCCTTATCAATACTACTCGCTACCGTCAGCGTTCTGGGATCACGAAATATGCTTCCCATTAAAATGCATTGCTTTCAATTTCGTAATCGGCACACGAAAAAAACGCCACTTACGTGTCCTCTCCACGACTTAAAGTGATGGTTCGGAGTAATTTCACCCTAAGGTCCTTTGCACCATGACCTCAAGCCAAACACCCCCCAGAAGCTTTTTTCACCTGGGTCTAACATTGGGCGAGTTAGCGTAGAGTAGCGTTAGCCGCTGAACACCTTAGCGCAGGGGTTAATGGACCCACGTTTGTATCTGGTAAATGACCCGACTAATAATGCCTGAAATGATACCAAAGGTCTACACTAGTACATATAGGTTATGCACTCATAAAACGATGGATTGGAAAGTTTGTAAGTACACCAGAAGTTTATGAACACTTGCCTGCTGGCTTCTGCTCTCTGCTGTTGCTGCTACCTGCAGTTAGACGAGTGCTTAGGGACGTCTACAGATTACAACACAGAAAAGAGATGCAACAAAAATATTTTTTAATTTAACTTTTTAAAGTCAGTGCTATAATATAACTAATAGGAGACAAGTAATAATTGAGGTGAGTTTGGAGACATTACCTTATTTAATCATTAAATTAATAAATATTTTTGTTGTATCTCTTTTCGGTGTAGTAATTTGTAGACAGCCGGGCAGCCCTAAGCACTCGTCTTACTGCAGGTACAGCAGCAGCAACAGAGAGCAGAAGAGAGCAGGCAAGTGTTCATAAACTTCTAGTGTACTTACAAACTTTCCAATCCATCGTTTTATGAGTGCATAACCTATTTGTACTACTGTAGACGTTTGGTATCATTTCGGGCATTATTAGTGGGGTCATTTACCAGATACAAACGTAGTTCCATTAGCCTACTCTACGCTAGCTCTCCCAATGTTCGATCCATGTGAAAAAAGCTTCTAGGGGGGGGGGTGTTTGGCTCAAGGTCATGGTGCAAAGGACCCTAGGGTGAAATTACTCCGAACCATCACTTTAATTTACTTCTTTTAATTATTTAGATTGATTACTTTTCATTGCACATATTATTTTTATTCATGTCAATGTTATGTCTTTTATTTATCTTATCTCCTTATATGTCTTAATTATTTTTTTCTGTACTAGCACTTTGGTCAACTTTGGTTGTTTTAAAGCGCTTAACAAATAAAGTTGGATTGGATTGGATCTGACAGACCATCGTCTTTATTAGAACTACAGTACTCATGAGCCTCAGCTGGAGCTCCGGCTGTCACAATCAGGGCTGGGAATCGCTGCTGATATCTTGAATCGATTCCATTCTGATTCACACAGTGCCGATTTGATGACATTTCTGATCCCAATGTTGATTCTTGATTCTTCATACTGTATTTCAGTTGCTTGCTGGCAGCACGGTGGCTCAGTGGTTAGCACTTCTGCCTCACAGCAAGAAGGTTCTGGGTTCGAACACAGGTCGTCCCAGGTCTTTCTGTGTGGAGTTTGCATGTTCTCCCCGTGCTTGCGTGGGTTTCCTCCGGGTGCGCTGGTTTCTTCCCACCATAAAGACATGCATGCAACTAGGACTACAGTTGAAAATTAGCCGACTGGCTAACACTGGCGCATTTACTGAAATGTTGATTAATGTGCATTGTCCTAATATAAATAAATCTTCTTCTTCTAAACCAACTTAGCTTGGATATAAAAGAGATTCTACAGTTGTACAAGGTTCCCTCTAATATGTTGCAAGTATCAATCTTTAGATGAAAGCAGATACATTAATGTACCTTTTATTAATGGGGATTTAACAAACATGAACACAGGTTAGCCATTGGTTAGCAATACTGGTTGATGACACTGAAAGAACAAACAGACAGAGAGGGACAGGACTAATCTCTGGTCTGAAAGGAAGAACTGCTTTTTATTTGAAAATTAAACTCATTTTAAAGAGACATTTTGAATATATTGCTCATTTTTTAGGCTCTGTGTGTTTAGGTTTTGTCTTACAGGATCAGACTTCACGATTTTGTCTTTCACGACAGTCATAATGTCAGACTAGACAGACGTATATTGCCAACAAATCTTGCTGTGTCTTGAACAGAAGAGCAGCACTACAAGTGTGACACCGACCAGTTCCCAGGCCGATTATCGCGTGTTGTCATGAAGATCACGCGGGATTTCAGGTAAATGCTTCGGTGGAGCAGCAGCCTCTCAAAAACAATCAAAAATCTTTTAAACTGACAGTTATTGATTTGAAATACATACAGATTCAGCAACTGCATATCTTATTTATCACTTAAAATGTTTTCTGAAACATTTCTGTAAACTGATTTCGTGAAATAAGAGCGATAAAGACACTTGACCCTCGTTATCAGACACGACTTTTGTCTGCAACGTGTCTGTCGGGTTGAAATTGTGTAGTCTGATCCTGGCATTAAAGGAACAGTACAACACTTTCACCCAGAGTCAGATCAGCTCTAGCTTAGCCTAGCTTAGCACAAACTCTGGAAGCAGAGGGAAACTGTTAGCCTAGCTCAACGTGTTGGCAGCTCTGGGCTTCCGTACTTCAGAGTTTGATTTTAGTTTGTTAAAAGGAAAATAAACACAGTGAGCAGACAGACAGGTTTTATTCATCAGAGCAAAGCAGTGAGACTGTGTGTGTAAACAGGAAGTGATGTCACAGGCCCTGGTGATTCCAGCCCAGGAACCAGCCGGTGAAGGTCGGTGGTTCAAATCCCTGTTTCAGGGTCACGGTGGGTGTGCGAGGGTCTCTATGGGCCGGGTCGCTCGCCAAGTACCTGAGAGCTGCACACACAATTAGCTGTTAGCCGTTACCTGTTTGTAGTCCTGCTCTTCTCAGGAACTACAAAGCTACTAAAGATTAAAGACATCCAATCAGAAAGCTTCCACAATGTTAACAAGGAATCTGAGTCAGGTTTAATAATCCATTACTGCCTAAATAGAAGTCGCTGTAAAAGTACCAAGTCAAGTACATAAAAAAAAACTAACCTCCCGTCAACCAGTCTAACCTCCAGTCTACCAGTCTAACCTCCAGTCTACCAGTCTAACCTCCAGCCTAACCTCCAGTCTTACCTCCAGTCTACCAGCCTAACCTCCAGTCTACCAGTCTAACCTCCAGTCTAACCTCCAGTATGCCAGCCTAACCTCCAGTCTACCAGTCTAACCTCCAGTCTACCAGTCTAACCTCCAGTCTACCAGTCTAACCTCCAGTCTACCAGTCTAACCTCCAGTCTACCAGTCTAACCTCCAGCCTAACCTCCAGTCTTACCTCCAGTCTACCAGCCTAACCTCCAGTCTACCAGTCTAACCAGTCCAGCCTAACCTCCAGTCTACCAGTCTAACCTCCAGTCTACCAGTCTAACCTCCAGTCTACCAGTCTAACCTCCCAGTCTACCAGTCTAACCTCCAGTCTACCAGTCTAACCTCCAGTCTACCAGCTCTAACCTCCAGTCTACCAGTCTAACCTCCAGTCTACCAGTCTAACCTCCCAGTCTACCAGTCTAACCTCCAGCCCAGTCTACCAGTCTACCAGTCTAACCTCCAGTCTACCAGTCTAACCTCCAGTCTACCAGTCTAACCTCCAGTCTACCAGTCTAACCTCCAGTCTACCAGTCTAACCTCCAGTCTACCAGTCTAACCTCCAGTCTACCAGTCTAACCTCCAGTCTACCAGTCTAACCTCCAGTCTACCAGTCTAACCTCCAGTCTACCAGTCTAACCTCCAGTATGCCAGCCTAACCTCCAGTCTACCAGTCTAACCTCCAGTCTACCAGTCTAACCTCCAGTCTACCAGTCTAACCTCCAGTCTACCAGTCTAACCTCCAGTCTACCAGTCTAACCTCCAGTCTACCAGTCTAACCTCCAGTCTACCAGTCTAACCTCCAGTCTGCCAGCCTAACCTCCAGTCTGCCAGCCTAACGTCCAGTCTACCAGTCTAACCTCCAGTCTACCAGCCTAACCTCCAGTCTACCAGTCTAACCTCCAGTCTGTCTAACCTCCAGTCTGTCAGTCTAACCTCCAGTCTACCAGTCTAACCTCCAGTCTACCAGTCTAACCTCCAGTCTACCAGTCTAACCTCCAGTCTACCAGTCTAACCTCCAGTCTACCAGCCTAACCTCCAGTCTACCAGTCTAACCTCCAGTCTACCAGTCTAACCTCCAGTCTACCAGTCTAACCTCCAGTCTACCAGTCTAACCTCCAGTCTACCAGTCTAACCTCCAGTCTACCAGTCTAACCTCCAGTCTGCCAGTCTAACCTCCAGTCTACCAGTCTAACCTCCAGTCTACCAGTCTAACCTCCAGTCTGCCAGTCTAACCTCCAGTCTACCAGTCTAACCTCCAGTCTACCAGCCTAACCTCCAGTCTACCAGCCTAACCTCCAGTCTACCAGTCTAACCTCCAGTCTACCAGTCTAACTTCTAGTCTGTCTCACCTGACGCTGCAGCCTCCGTCTTCTCCTCCTCTTGAGCCTCGTTTCCGATCCAAACGAACACCTGCAGGAGGACACAGGAGGTGAGGACTAGAGGATGGATACCCCAAACGAAACGGGTTCGGACAGATATTTAGAAATGATGTTGGGTTCGGGTCGGGCTCGGTCACATCAGCGCGATAAGGCATGGAACATTTTAAATTTAAAACTGCTTATTATATAGGTGTGCACCTGTGTTAACGTGCGGTTGTTGCCCCGTGTGAGCTGATGCCTCATCTGTTGACATTTCTGAATGCCTTTCTACAGCTGCTTAAAGGAACACGCCGACTTATTGGGAATTTAGCTTATTCACCATAACCCCATTCACCATTAGACAAGTCGATACATACCCTTCTCATCTGCGTGCGTGCTGTAAGACTATCTGACGGCTCCAGCAGCATCAGGCCAGCACAGATCCTGCAGGTGAATGGTTCCAGTAATCCTACTGCTCCGAATAAGTGACAAAATAACGCCAACATGTTCCTATTTACATGTTGTGATTTATAGAGTCACAGCGTGTACAAAAAACAACGTAACATGAGACACAGCAATCTTCTAACTGTAAACAAACCGGGAACTATATTCTCAGGCGGAAGAATATAGTACTTGGGCGGAGTGATATGCTCACAGCAAGCCTGTCTGAGAATATAGTTCCCGGTTTGTTTACTGTTAGAAGATTGCTGTGTCTCATGTTATGTTGTTTTTTGTACACGCTGTGACTCTACAAATCACAACATGTAAATAGGAACATGTTGGTGTTATTTTGTCACAATTCGGAGCAGTAGGCTAGTTGGAACCAGTTACCTGCAGGATCTGTGCTAGGCTAAGCTAATGCTGGAACCGTCAGACAGCGTTACAGCACGCACGGAGATGAGAAGGGTATGTATCGACTTGTCTAACTCTGGGGGTTATGATGAATAAGCTAAAAAAGCTTCCCACACAAACAAACGTACATGAGTCATTAGCATGAGATTTTAACTGTGTCGGGCTAGGGACGGGCTTGGACAGAAAAATGAGGCCCGGTCCACACTCTAGTGAGGACACAGGAGGTGAGGAGACAGGAAGTGAGGACCTGTAACCATGGTGATGGCTGGAGACTCACCTGGTCCCAGGTGTCAAGGATCATGACATCATCAGGAGCGAGATCGTCCTGTGTAAGCTCCCCGGGAACCTCCTCCATCTGAACACAGACAGGTAATGTTTTTATTATTATTATTATTATTATTATTATTATTATTATTATTATTATTATTACTAACAGAATACTGAAAAAACGTTACGAACAACAACTCATTCTCGTGTCAGAAAGTGATGCTTGGTCATTTAGGGCGTTTTCACACATGAAAGTCCGAACCAAGGTCCGAACCAAGGTTCATGTTTTTGTTACATTGTATACATTTGATCCGGTAAGTTTTGGTTTCACACTGCAGTTTTGCAAGCGCACTAAAGATCTCTACGTGACAAACCTACGTCCTGTCGTCATCACATACGTGAGCTGCGTCTCCAGATACTTATAACTGATTGGTTTGTTGACGGGCTTCCCCGTCCCCTCGTATCCTCTCTCCGTGTCGAAGTTTAGGCTATTCAACTGACCGCTGCTCTCCCCTAGGCTACTGCCGCGGCTCTTTTTGTTTTGTTGTGATGTAGAGAAGCAAGACACGGGAACTTTCTTTCTGGAGCATTTATTCAGAGACAAACGGAAACATACACTGTAGCCTACATTTACTACCACTTAACAAATAAACTGCTGCAGCTGGTGTATTCTCTGCTCTGATAGCTGACAGCTGTCTGCTCTGAGCGCATTCACCGTCACTCTCTCTCTCTCTCTCACTAAGCACCGAGCTATTCCTTAAAGGAGCTTCGCCGGTCTTGTAACACAAGGAGAGCCTGCCAGAGCTTCCTGTATTTGGACCGAAAGTCCGAACCATCCAAAAAATGCTTTCACACTATAAACAAACCAGACCATGGTTCAGTTTGGTCCGGACCGAGACCACCTCTTTTTGTCGGACCAAAATTTGGTCTTTTGATCCGGACCGTGGTCCGGGGGAGGTTTCACACCTGTAATTTTGGTTCGGATCAAACTAAAAAGTCCGAAAGTCCGGACCAAACGAGGTATGTGTGAAAACGCCCTTAAACGCACTTTGTCGGGACATGTTCATCTAAATTGAGTTGAGCTGCTGCTCTGCCCAGTGTGTCTAATACAGACGCTAAAGGAGATGCTATCTACGCTGAGACAGACAGACAGACAGACAGACAGACAGACAGACAGACAGACAAACCAAGAAGTTTCCAGTCTTGTTGGAGCAGGCGAACAGACGAGGAGGATGAGCATCCATCTTGTTCTTCAGACGGGGGGACCGACAGTAGTCTTTCTTCCCTCCCAATGCATCCCAGAATGCATCTGTAACCACACAGAGACAGACATTAGGTTAGAAGCATGCTGCGTGCTGATTGGCTCACAGACAGATTTACTCCTTAGGTAGTGAATGACGAGGCATTTTTCAATACTTTAAAAGGCAGTTTGGGTTGTTTCTGAAGAGGTAATGAGTTTGGTACCCGGCCCAAGTGAATCAGTGTCTTTAGTTACAGTTCATCATGGACCAATCAGACCCCCCCTTACCTTCCTCCCCCCCCTCCTCCAGTGTGGGGGGGGTTACCTGCAGGAGTGCAGCCAGGTGTTCTGCTCCCCGAGCTTCAGCCGAGCTGCTGTGGCCCCCCCTCCACCTCCAGGACCCAAAGGAGGAAACCAGCAGGAAGACATCACCGGAGTTCAGACTGGAGGAACACGGGTCCACCTGGGGAACAGGTACCGGTTACCATGGCTACACTGGGGTCTAATGCTGCGTTCTATAGAGAGCCGAAGTCCCGCCCCTTCCGTTGGACCTCATGGGACCTTAACTCGGACAAAATATGAACGGTAGTGAACGGGGAGAGGCAAATTATTTTTTGATCCCGTTTGAATTGAGCCATGGATTACACATCTGATGTTCGTCAATTTAAAAGATAATTTTTCAACCGAAGAAAGTCTCAGTTACCCGTAGGTTTGTCATAGTACCGCTTAGTTTAGTGTGAAACAGCTCAGTGGACTACATCTCTCAGTGGACTACATCTCCCAGTGGACTACATCTCCCGTCTCACACAACCTACGTCACCTAGCTTGATGCTCGGCTTACTCGCTAGCATTAGAGTAACGTTACATCCCCGGTACCACACACACACACACACACACACACACACACACACACACACAAGCTTTAGCCAGACGTCATCCATGAGACATTGAAGTTTGTAGTCTTTGTAATTACGTATTTTCACAGTCTTATACTTCAACAGTTTAACAATAAACGGAGACTTTCTTCAGTTGAAAAATAATGTTTTAAATTGACAAACATATTTGTAATCCATAGCTAAATTAAAAACGGGATCAAATAATTATTATCTCTCCATTGACTCTCATTCATATTTTTTCTGAATTAAGGTCCCATGGACCGGAAGTAGAAGGGCGTGACTTCGGCTCTCTATTATTCTCAACGAACCAAGTCGGACCTCCGATATGACCTCACGTCCACACACCAGCGTTGTGTTATGTTTTTTGCATCCGAGTTGGAGAAAAACATGGACGCCACCCGGAAAGCTGTTGTTTCCGTAGCACTGGCCGAGTACCAGGTCAATCCTACAAGATTCTAGCACTTACATTAAATTTTTTTATCATGATTAGGACTATTACCATACCTTATCAAAACGCAGCTATTTGAACTTCTACAATTTTTACTTTATGTCATTTTTTAGTCCATCTTCTGCTAGCCACGTTTAGCAACACCCGTTTGAAACAAGTCTTCATTCAATATTGCACTCACAACAAGACCGATTCCCACACCAACAGGCAATGATACGGATGCAGTAAGGTACTGCAGTAATAAGACTTATTGAAGTCATTTAAAACAACCAAAGCGGTCCAAAAAACAATGAAAACAATTCATACTTCAAGTCACGCAGGGCGCTGCCATCTTGGATCCGGTATAGGAATTCTTCCTCGGTGTCCTCACGGCTGTCCGAGCTCAGAAATCCAAGGAAGGGGGCGTGTTGGTGCATGTCGCTAGGCAACGTCCTGTCTTTCTCGTCCAACACGGATAGATAATCAAATGCAGTATGATACTGGGGTCGGACTATAGACCAGATTCAGACTGGAGGAACAACCGGTACTGGTCTGAGTGTCTTGCTGCCCGACTCTCAGATTTTATTGTCTTTACAATAACTTTACCAGAACAACAGCATGTTTACTAGCTAGTGTCTACCTTCCACTCGTTTGTACGTTTGGAACTGAAGTCCAATAAAATTTGATCCTCACTGAAAATTCACCTCTCTAAACATCTTCACATTCAGTTCTCACAATTTAGATTCAAGTTTGTTGAAGAATGAAGGAAGAGCAATCGAGCGCAGATTGGTAGAGTTCAGTGGCACAGGATCAACATAAAGATGCCAGACTGTTGTTCTGCTTATGGACGTTCGAACAAAAGCAGGGGATAACATTTCACAAGTCAGAATGTGTTTTATGATATACTGTATATGCCGCCTTCGACTTGCAATCGGAGCTATGGCGGCAGTGTCTCTTTCCCCGGGCAGGAACACAACTTCGCCTCGCTGCTGCGCTGGTCCCTGCTGATCCAGTTGGGACCGGCCAAAGACAGAGTGGTACGTACGTAAATTTTGGCGGGAAGTTCCACTGCATTTGCCGCCACCGGTGAGAAGCTACAGCGGGGCAGCAGAGTCCGTCTTCCTGGGAGCCAAAACCGACAACATGCAGCTGGAGGCCCGGGCCGTACTGATGAGCCGGCTGGAGGGAAGGGAATCCCGGGAGAACCAGAACCAGGACTGAGCAGGGTGGACTGTCACAGCCTGCTGGACTTTAAATCAGTTTTCCTAAAGGGAGTCTGGTGGGACTCGGACTGTGGACATGATTTTAAGTCTCGTTAAATATATACATAAACTAAACATACATAAAATAAATACATGCAGAAATAAATGAATAAACAGTGGCGTGAGCCTGGACATTTTTGATGGACTCAGATCTGTGAAATGATTATAATAAATATTCTTTGTATTAACACATGCATTAGTTTCTTTGTTTTGGTTGTTACTGCACATGATGACAAAGCTACAGTTTTAAATCACAAACAAAACTAACTTTAATATTTATATAAACGCTCTAAGGAAAGAGACAAATGATCAGATTAGAGTTGATAAATAATAATTTACTATTGTGTGTTTTAATGTGGAAACATCTTGTATAAACTCAGGGGACTGGCTCTTACATCACATTGATGTACAAAGTAAACCAATACAATTCAAATGTTTAAATTAATTACCATGTATTTTCAAATATGGATTCACACCATTTTGCATGCAGTAGGTTAGGCTAAGGTAAGTAGCAATAGTTCATTTTAAGTTTACTTAAGTTGAAGAATGTGACTAATAAACCTAAGCCTACTAGCACTAGGCATTACATTTTGAACATGAAGTAGATAATATTATCTATGAGTCTCTGGGTCAAGGCGAGGCAAGCACTTTTTCCTCGTTTCATGGCGGTACTGTGCTCCAAAACGTAGGTGCTGATTGGCCGAAGAGGAGTCCTGGTTAGCTGCACCACTGAACTCTACCAATCTGTGCTCGATTGCTCTTTCTTCATCCTTCGACTAACTTGAATCTGACTTGTAAGAACTGAATGTGAAGATATAGAGAGAGATGAATTTTCAGTGAGGATCACATTTTATTGGACTTCAGTTCCAAACGATTATTCAAATTTAGTTTTTCAATGCAATTATTCAAGTTTAGCAATTCAAATTAAAATATAAATGATTCAAATTCAGTTTCTGTTGGCACATATTTCAACCCATAGTACTTCCTACATTTCCCATGAACACTGTGCCGTAATGCTACGTGATGACGTTTCATACGCCCAGTGGCTGCGCGCAGTTTGCTGTGAAACCAGAGCCAGAGCAGGGAGCATAGACTGAAAGAGGAGGGAGTTAGCTAGTAAAGTAAAGTAAAAAGTTAAGATTAAACTAAATGCAGCGGTGGTTGGGACAGACGTCTGGGGGCGAGAAGAGGAACGAGGCAGAGGATGAGGATATCGACAGAGAAACAAAGAAAAGAAAATGTAATGCCAAATGGCTGACGGGTCGTGAATGGCTTGTGTTTGAGCACGAAAATGTCGTCATGTTTTGTCAGGATTGCCGCAGGTACGCAAAAGAAAAAAACAAAACGAACAATTTCGTGGTGGGAACTAATAATTTTAAAGTCAAGGCAGTAAAGGGCCATGAGAGTGCCCAAAGTTATCAGGAGAGCCTAAGGATTAAAGCTGCCAAGACAGGCCGTATTGAAGAGAACCTTGCTGGGAGAAGCCTCGCTTTAGTCATGACGTCTGAGTTGGAGAAGATGCAGCTACTTTTTTCGAAATACCAGTAAATTAACGTTACTATTTACATGTTTCAGAAACAGTGCATTTAATATGATTTAGAGTGCTTCCATAGACACAGATGAAACTTTACGTTTGGGGGTTTCAAAAAGCAGAATTAATATCTCACTGAAATGTACTGTGTTGTAGGCACTAACAGTGGCTTCATTTACACAAAAATTAATTTCAGGGTGGACAGGAAGAAAGGTGTGAAGATAGGACAGACATACACAAATGACTACCAGGCAAAAGAGTTCATACACTACATACACCTTTTCAGACGGAATAAGGAAAAATGTGATGGCCAGGAAAGTTATAGGGTAATAGGGTAATACTGGAGTCAGACTATAGACCATATTCAGGCTGGAGGAACAAAACACCAGTTACTGGTTACACAGTTAGAGAGTTTGTGGGGCATACAGAAACTAAAATGAGCACAGTAACTCTCTCAAGGCATAACTTGGTCTATGTATGGCTCTGGTTTTCAGTCTCACCTCCACAGCTTCCTGTCTCACCCCATAGCCTGTCTCACCTCCACAGCCTGTCTCACCTCCACAGCCTGTCTCACCTCCACAGCTCTGGTGTCTCCCGCTGGATTGGCTCGGACCTGGAACAGACGGGTATCTGCAGCCTCTGATTGGCCACCTTCTCTGGAAGTCCCGCCCTTGTACACCACCATTGGTTGGCTGCCAAACAGGCTCATGAGGTGGGCGGGCTCTTTGCCCTGAACCACACGCACCTGCAGACGGACAGATGATCTGGTCAGCTCCGAGGGTTCAGTCTGGGTGTCTAAAGCCAAGTTCAGACCAAAGATTCACACTAAAAATCATTTAAAAACATTGCAGGAAAGGTTCCGGTGGTCTGAACCAGCCTGTCTCTCAGAGTAGTAGATAACACATGTAACACTTTTCAGCTCGCGCTAAAAAGATTTTTACGAGTGTGGCTTTGGTCCAAAGGGGCCACTACAATCAACAGAAACCGAAAGTTCCTCGTAGCCACTTTAAGGGAACAGGTCACCCCCCCTCCTCCAGTGTTCCCAGCTGGTGTACCTGAACAGCCCCCCTCCCAGTTCTTCATCCAGCTGGACAGCCAAGATAGCGGACACCCCGACCTCGTCCTGGCTGGACTCTGCTCCCTGCCTGAAGAGACACAAATACTAAATATAAAGATTTCATAAGTTTTGTTTTACAAAGTGTTATTCAACAAGTAGATCCGACCAGACAATCTGATTGGTCAACTAGACATTTAGAACAATCAGCATGACAGCAAACTCAGAGCCATCTGAGCACCTGGTGCATCACTTAATATTACTCCATTCAACATTGTAACTTCCAGGGCTGAATCAAAACTTTAGCCTACAACATTGATTACAATGGATCATTTTGTTGTTCATTTTGATGTATATGGAGGACTTAGATTTGATGAATGGTTGGAAGAGGATGAATAGTGAATCATTGGTTGAAACAATATTTTTACAACACTCTGGAGTTAACTGTTACTGGAATAGTTTGGATCACATCAGCTGTTTGGATCACATCAGATGGTGGATCACATCAGCTGGTGGATCACATCAGCTGGTGGATCACATCAGCTGGTGGATCAGCACCTTGGTCCTAGCCGCATCACTGTCGTGCCAACAATGACGTTAAATCAAACCTTGTGTAATGTTGCTTAATCGTGGGCCCTCTGGTCACCATGTTATATAATTATATTAATATAAACATGTTCTCACCATATGTAGATGATGTGGCCCTGTCTGTTGTTGTGTCTGTACTGATACAGGATGATGTAACTGTCGCCTCCAAAGAACTGACCAAAGACTGACGCATCAACCGGAACTTTCTCTGATCCTTCAATACGCCAGATCTACAGACAGACAGATTAGAGAGACAGACAGGTAGACAGGTTAGAGAGACAGACAGACAGACAGACAGACAGACAGACAGAAAGACAGATTTTGAACGGGGAAATTTACTTCCGGAGCCGTTCAGAAAGCGGGCGCTAACTGTTGAACTCTTTTTAGAAACGTACACACAGAGTCAATGTTTGTGAACTATTGGAGCTCTATAAAAGCTGCCAGCAGAGCTGTGATTGGCCAGACACTACTGGCCCCGCCCCCTCACCTGTTTCTCTCCGTTGCCACGGTCCACCATCCCGTGTTGCGCTGCCATGGTGTCTGATTGGTGGAGCTTTGACACGTCAAACGGAACCTGTCCAATCAGAAGAGTTAGTCTACGGAGAACCATTCTCTGATTGGCCCTGAAGCCCATCCTGAACCTGATTGGTTTACCTTCTTTATCCTGGCGATCTGACTGGGTACGTAGGCAGTTCCCATGCCGACGGTGTCACCACGGTCCCTCCAGTTTTTAAAGAACTGTTGGAAGAGCGGAGTCTCCCCATGCTCCGGAAAGACCTGAACCTGAGTGGGTTTGGACAGGTGAGTTACCAAGTGTGTGTGTGTGTGTGTGTGTGTGTGTGTGTGTGTGTGTGTGTGTGTGTGTGTGTGTGTGTGTGTGTGTGTATCAGTTTATACCTGTGTGTAGGATGGGTAGTTCATCTTTTGGATGAACTGCTCTGCGCTCTTCAGGACAGCGAAGCGCTCCTCAGTGTTTGCATCCTTGCCTGCACACACATCACCATCACCATCACCATCATCATCACCGTCATCATCATCATCATCATCATCATCATCATCATCATGCTGTCAGAAATAAAATAACAGACGTATCATGGGTTTGCGTTTGAGGACTGCTGACCATACGTGGGTAGATGCTGGATCGCTCTGATACACACGTCAACATCATCAGCTTCATCAGATGTTACTGCAGAGTTTATATTTCACACTCAACCATGTTGTTAACTCTCCTGTTGTCCTTGGGTCAAATTTGAACCTATTTTAAAAAAAGTTTCTATATCAGAAATTTGGGTTTCTTTCAAACTAATTTTCACACAAAAAATAACGTGGTTGGTTCCTTACGAGGCTCTTCACAAGTAAAATAAATGATCAGTTCACTACTTCAATAGAATTTGGGTGTTTTATTCAATTTTATAGCATTTGAAAAAAAGATTGATAAAAGAATGTTAAAAAAAATGGACAAAACTGTCGGAAAAAAACATAAGAACTTTAAAAAGGCAAGAAAAAGACGACCAAAACATTGTTTTCCTTTTAAATTTTGACCCAGAAAAACTAAGGTATCCTTGCATGGTCGACAACAGTTACTCCCCAAAGCTTCTGGAACATGTCCATTGGTGAAGGTGTGATGAGGTTTCTACGGTAACAGTACCGCTGTACTCCGTTACAGTCAGCCTGCAGCTGTAGGTTTCTACGGTAACAGTACCGCTGTACTCCGTTACAGTCAGCCTGCAGCTGTAGGTTTCTACGGTAACAGTACCGCTGTACTCTGTTACAGTCAGCCTGCAGCTGTAGGTTTCTACGGTAACAGTACCGCTGTACTCTGTTACAGTCAGCCTGCAGCTGTAGGTTTCTACGGTAACAGTACCGCTGTACTCCGTTACAGTCAGCCTGCAGTTGTAGGTTTCTACGGTAACACAGTACCGCTGTACTCTGTTACAGTCAGCCTGCAGCTGTAGGTTTCTACGGTAACACAGTACCGCTGTACTCCGTTACAGTCAGCCTGCAGCTGTGATGACCAACAGGAAGCAGGAAGTAATCTAGCATCTACCCTCGGGTTCAGGGTCCAGGTCAGTTTGGTTCTAACAGGAAGTGTTTGTTTAGGGTTATTAAGTTGAACCTTTCCAGACGAAGATGCGTCCGTTGGCTCCGTTGTCGAGGATGAAACACTCGCTGGACTGCAAAGCATCCTGGGAGAACGGGTTGTTCTCTGCTACCATGGTAACCTCCATGTCACCGCCTGCGTTGGACACCTGACAGAACAGGGAGACACTTCCTGTTGCTCCTTCACAATAAGAGCCTTCCAGTGGATACGCTGTGGATCAGATACATCACGAGCATCTACGCTTCTGATTGGACGAACACGTTACCTTGTAGAGCTGTGCCAACTTCCTGTTGGAAGCGTCCATCTTGGTGTCGTCACTCTGAGCATCAGGCAGCGCTGGTTTCTCCCCGAGAACCTGAACACAACAGGAAGAGGTCACAGTCAACAGGAAGAGGTCAACAGGAAGAGGTCACAGTCAGCAGGAAGAGGTCACAGTCAACAGGAAGAGGTCAACAGGAAGAGGTCACAGTCAGCAGGAAGAGGTCACAGTCAACAGGAAGAGGTCAACAGGAAGAGGTCACAGTCAGCAGGAAGAGGTCACAGTCAACAGGAAGAGGTCAACAGGAAGAGGTCACAGTCAACAGGAAGAGGTCACAGTCAACAGGAAGAGATCACAGTCAACAGGAAGAGGTCAACAGGAAGAGGTCACAGTCAACAGGAAGAGGTCACAGTCAACAGGAAGAGGTCACAGTCAACAGGAAGAGGTCACAGTCAACAGGAAGAGGTCACAGTCAGCAGGAAGAGGTCATAGTCAACAGGAAGAGGTCATAGTCAACAGGAAGAGGTCACAGTCAGCAGGAAGAGGTCATAGTCAACAGGAAGAGGTCATAGTCAACAGGAAGAGGTCACAGTCAGCAGGAAGAGGTCACAGTCAACAGGAAGAGGTCATAGTCAACAGGAAGAGGTCACAGTCAACAGGAAGAGGTCATTAGTCAACAGGAAGAGATCATTAGTCAACAAGAAGAGGTCACAGTCAACAGGAAGAGGTCATTAGTCAACAGGAAGAGGTCATTAGTCAACAGGAAGAGGTCACAGTCAACAGGAAGAGGTCACAGTCAACAGGAAGAGGTCATTAGTCAACAGGAAGAGGTCACAGTCAACAGGAAGAGGTCACAGTCAACAGGAAGAGGTCATTAGTCAACAGGAAGAGGTCATTAGTCAACAGGAAGAGGTCATTAGTCAGCAGGAAGAGGTCATTAGTCAACAGGAAGAGGTCATTAGTCAACAGGAAGAGGTCACAGTCAACAGGAAGAGGTCACAGTCAACAGGAAGAGGTCACAGTCAACAGGAAGAGGTCACAGTCAGCAGGAAGAGGTCATTAGTCAACAGGAAGAGGTCATTAGTCAACAGGAAGAGGTCATTAGTCAACAGGAAGAGGTCATCAGTCAACAGGAAGAGGTCACAGTCAACAGGAAGAGGTCACAGTCAACAGGAAGAGGTCACAGTCAACAGGAAGAGGGGAGTCTGCAGGCATTACAGCGCTACGTTTTGGTTTTTTAAGGGTTTGAGTTTTGAGCCCAAAGTGATCTCTGTTCACCCAGAGCAGGGGGAATGAGAGGGGGAAACACCAGAGCAGGGGGAATGAGAGGAGGAAACACCAGAGCAGGGGGAATGAGAGGGGGAAACACCAGACCAGGGGGAATGAGAGGGGGGGACACCAGAGCAGGGGGAATGAGAGGGGAAACACCAGAGCAGGGGGAATGAGAGGGGAAACACCAGAGCAGGGGGGAATGAGATGGAGAAACACCAGAGCAGGTGGAATGAGAGGGGGAAACGCCAGAGCAGGTGGAATGAGAGGGGGGAAACACCAGAGCAGGTGGAATGAGAGGGGGAAACACCTGAGCAGGGGGAATGAGAGGGGGGAAACACCTGAGCAAGGGGGAATGAGAGGGGGAAACACCAGAGCAGGGGGAATGAGAGGGGGAAAACACCAGAGCGGGGGTAATGAGAGGGGGAAACACCAGAGCAGGAGGAATGAGAGGGGAAACACCAGAGCAGGGGGAATGAGAGGGGGAAACACCAGAGCAGGGGGAATGAGAGGAGGAAAAACCAGAGCAAGGGGAATGAGAGGAGGAAACACCAGAGCAAGGGGAATGAGAGGGGGAAACACCAGAGCAGGGGGAATGAGAGGGGGAAACGTATTTAGCTCTGGAACAACTAATTTGGTAATGACTTGAATGTAACGGCACTAAAGCTTTCACATCCCCTCTGATGACCTAAAGACATGTGGACCTTTAACTGCTCATCTCCTCTCTCACCGTTAGAAGACTTTGGTTCAGCACCTAATCCCAAAAAATATAAAACCAACGAGATCATCAGAACTACCTGAAAGACTTTCCTCTGATCTAATGATTGGACTTCGTTAGCTTTAACTCTAACCAGAACTACATCAACAGCCACGCTATCGCATTTTATTTTCAGATTCAAAATAGCTCTTCACCAGACACACAACATGAGACCAGTACCCCTCACTGGGTCAGTCTCAGACACACAACATGAGACCAGTACACCTCACTGGGTCAGTCTCAGACACACAACATGAGACCAGTACACCTCACTGGGTCAGTCTCAGACACACAACATGAGACCAGTACACCTCACTAGGTCAGTCTCAGACACACAACATGAGACCAGTACACCTCACTGGGTCAGTCTCAGACACACAACATGAGACCAGTACACCTCACTAGGTCAGTCTCACAGACACACAACATGAGACCAGTACACCTCACTGGGTCAGTCTCACAGACACACAACATGAGACCAGTACACCTCACTGGGTCAGTCTCAGACACACAACATGAGACCAGTACACCTCACTGGGTCAGTCTCACAGACACACAACATGAGACCAGTACACCTCACTAGGTCAGTCTCACAGACACACAACATGAGACCAGTACACCTCACTAGGTCAGTCTCACAGACACACAACATGAGACCAGTACGCCTCACTGGGTCAGTCTCACAGACACACAACATGAGACCAGTACGCCTCACTGGGTCAGTCTCACAGACACACAACATGAGACCAGTACGCCTCACTGGGTCAGTCTCAGACACACAACATGAGACCAGTACGCCTCACTAGGTCAGTCTCACAGACACACAACGTGAGACCAGTACCCCTCACTAGGTCAGTCTCACAGACACACAACATGAGACCAGTATGCCTCACTGGGTCAGTCTCAGACACACAACATGAGACCAGTACACCTCACTGGGTCAGTCTCACAGACACACAACATGAGACCAGTACGCCTCACTGGGTCAGTCTCACAGACACACAACATGAGACCAGTACCCCTCACTAGGTCAATCTCACTGACACACAACATGAGACCAGTACACCTCACTGGGTCAGTCTCACAGACACACAACATGAGACCAGTACACCTCACTGGGTCAGTCTCAGACACACAACATGAGACCAGTACACCTCACTAGGTCAGTCTCAGACACACAACATGAGACCAGTACACCTCACTAGGTCAGTCTCAGACACACAACATGAGACCAGTACACCTCACTGGGTCAGTCTCAGACACACAACATGAGACCAGTACACCTCACTGGGTCAGTCTCACAGACACACAACATGAGACCAGTACACCTCACTGGGTCAGTCTCACTGACACACAACATGAGACCAGTACACCTCACTAGGGTCAGTCTCAGACACACAACATGAGACCAGTACACCTCACTAGGGTCAGTCTCAGACACACAACATGAGACCAGTACACCTCACTAGGTCAGTCTCACAGACACACAACATGAGACCAGTACACCTCACTGGGTCAGTCTCAGACACACAACATGAGACCAGTACACCTCACTGGGTCAGTCTCAGACACACAACATGAGACCAGTACACCTCACTAGGTCAGTCTCACAGACACACAACATGAGACCAGTACGCCTCACTAGGTCAGTCTCACTGACACACAACATGAGACCAGTACACCTCACTGGGTCAGTCTCACTGACACACAACATGAGACCAGTACACCTCACTGGGTCAGTCTCAGACACACAACATGAGACCAGTACACCTCACTGGGTCAGTCTCACTGACACACAACATGAGACCAGTACACCTCACTAGGTCAGTCTCACTGACACACAACATGAGACCAGTACACCTCACTCGGTCAGTCTCACTGACACACAACATGAGACCAGTACGCCTCACTAGGTCAGTCTCACTGACACACAACATGAGACCAGTACACCTCACTAGGTCAGTCTCAGACACACAACATGAGACCAGTACACCTCACTGGGTCAGTCTCACTGACACACAACATGAGACCAGTAGGCCTCACTAGGACAGTCTCACAGACACACAACATGAGACCAGTACACCTCACTGGGTCAGTCTCACAGACACACAACATGAGACCAGTACGCCTCACTAGGTCAGTCTCACAGACACACAACATGAGACCAGTACGCCTCACTGGGTCAGTCTCACAGACACACAACATGAGACCAGTACACCTCACTAGGTCAGTCTCAGACACACAACATGAGACCAGTACGCCTCACTGGGTCAGTCTCACAGACACACAACATGAGACCAGTACGTCTCACTAGGTCAGTCTCACAGACACACAACATGATACCAGTACACCTCACTAGGTCAGTCTCAGACACACAACATGAGACCAGTACACCTCACTGGGTCAGTCTCAGACACACAACATGAGACCAGTACACCTCACTGGGTCAGTCTCAGACACACAACATGAGACCAGTACACCTCACTGGGTCAGTCTCAGACACACAACATGAGACCAGTACACCTCACTAGGTCAGTCTCTCAGACACACAACATGAGACCAGTACACCTCACTAGGTCAGTCTCTCAGACACACAACATGAGACCAGTACGCCTCACTGGGTCAGTCTCACAGACACACAACATGAGACCAGTACACCTCACTAGGTCAGTCTCAGACACACAACATGAGACCAGTACACCTCACTGGGTCAGTCTCACAGACACACAACATGAGACCAGTACACCTCACTGGGTCAGTCTCACAGACACACAACATGAGACCAGTACACCTCACTGGGTCAGTCTCACAGACACACAACATGAGACCAGTACCCCTCACTAGGTCAGTCTCACTGACACACAACATGAGACCAGTACACCTCACTAGGACAGTCTCACAGACACACAACATGAGACCAGTACACCTCACTGGGTCAGTCTCACAGACACACAACATGAGACCAGTACACCTCACTAGGTCAGTCTCAGACACACAACATGAGACCAGTAC
Organism: Perca schrenkii; assembly: GCA_025617405.1. NCBI lineage: Eukaryota > Metazoa > Chordata > Actinopteri > Perciformes > Percidae > Perca > Perca schrenkii. The sequence goes on along the minus strand of CM046791.1, from coordinate 252,511 downwards.
ACCTCACTAGGTCAGTCTCAGACACACAACATGAGACCAGTACACCTCACTAGGTCAGTCTCAGACACACAACATGAGACCAGTACGCCTCACTAGGTCAGTCTCACAGACACACAACATGAGACCAGTACGCCTCACTAGATCAGTCTCTCAGACACACAACATGAGACCAGTACACCTCACTGAGTCAGTCTCACAGACACACAACATGAGACCAGTACACCTCACTGGGTCAGTCTCAGACACACAACATGAGACCAGTACACCTCACTAGGGTCAGTCTCAGACACACAACATGAGACCAGTACACCTCACTAGGTCAGTCTCACAGACACACAACATGAGACCAGTACGCCTCACTAGGTCAGTCTCACAGACACACAACATGAGACCAGTACACCTCACTGGGTCAGTCTCAGACACACAACATGAGACCAGTACACCTCACTGGGTCAGTCTCAGACACACAACATGAGACCAGTACACCTCACTGGGTCAGTCTCAGACACACAACATGAGACCAGTACACCTCACTGGGTCAGTCTCAGACACACAACATGAGACCAGTACGCCTCACTGGGTCAGTCTCACAGACACATAACATGAGACCAGTACACCTCACTGGGTCAGTCTCAGACACACAACATGAGACCAGTACACCTCACTGGGTCAGTCTCAGACACACAACATGAGACCAGTACACCTCACTGGGTCAGTCTCAGACACACAACATGAGACCAGTACACCTCACTGGGTCAGTCTCAGACACACAACATGAGACCAGTACACCTCACTGGGTCAGTCTCAGACACACAACATGAGACCAGTACACCTCACTGGGTCAGTCTCAGACACACAACATGAGACCAGTACACCTCACTGGGTCAGTCTCAGACACACAACATGAGACCAGTACGCCTCACTAGGACAGTCTCACAGACACATAACATGAGACCAGTACACCTCACTGGGTCAGTCTCAGACACACAACATGAGACCAGTACGCCTCACTGGGTCAGTCTCACAGACACACAACATGAGACCAGTACACCTCACTGGGTCAGTCTCACAGACACACAACATGAGACCAGTACACTTCACTGGGTCAGTCTCAGACACACAACATGAGACCAGTACGCCTCACTAGGTCAGTCTCAGACACACAACATGAGACCAGTACGCCTCATACAAAAACAACTATTGTCAGAAATCCTTTCTATATTTACACCAAAATTTGGGATGACATTGCCCATCACATTTGAACATTATCATCCATCACATATTTTAAAAAGTCATATAAACTGTTTCTTCTTGACAGTCACACTTGCACACATTGATTGTTTAGTCTTGTTTCTCCATATTTAATGTTTTATTGGTTTGTATCTGTCTAGTCCGTGATAATGTCCTGATAATGTCCTGATAATGTCCTGATAATGTCCTGATAATGTCCTGATAATGTCCTGATAATGTCCTGATAATGTCCTGTATAATGTGCCGAAATTGTGTTCAGTGTTCTATGTTGCTGCAGAACAGGAATCGTTTTTTAAACTGAGTCAGGCCTGTTTATATTGTAACTTAATTGTTGCTTTTAAATTGTCCTGTATAATAAATGAAATTAACGAATGAAGTTTGTCTTTCAGGTTCTTTAGTGTTATGTATTTATTATCTGCTTTAACTATTCGACGTGTTAGACACAGATATGGTTCTAATAATGCTCCAAAATTATGTGAAATTGCATATTTTTTATCATTGAAAAACACATTTTCCTAAAGGGATTTACCCCTAAAACCCCCCCGCCAATTATGTGCACCTGAGTCCTCCCTGACTGAAGGAAAACAGTCTACAGCAGGGCTGTCACACTGGGAAAGAGAATCACACCAAGGGGCAGACATGGAGAGTTTATTGATGTGCTTTTGTTACTGCATGTCACTTTTTTTTAACATTTTGGTAGCTTTTTTCCTAATTTCTGTTGTTATTGTTCCGACTTTTTTGTGGCTTTCTCAGACATTTGTCACCTTTTTGTAAATGTTTTGCTTTTTCCAACATTTTCGCATGCTTTTTGTTGACATGAAGCTCTACAAAAGTCATCAAGGGAGTTCTTTAGCCATCCCAGAATTTAGCAAATAAAGCAAAACAATGATACAGTTTTTTTAACAACAACTGTTTCTCAGCCTGAATATGAAAATTCTTCTCCTGCTTCTTCTGGGGGGGGGGACCCTTTCCTGTGTTTTTAGTTTGGAGCACAACTAGGCGAGCCAAAATTTATTGATGTCCCCAAATTGATATACGGGCCGTATCTAAATCTGCAAGCGGCCGGATTTGGGCCGTGGGCCTTGAGTTTGACCCATGTGGTCTACACCAACGCAGCTAAACTAGCTTTAGCTGAACTGCTATCTCAGGTTCAGTCTGTAAACGATGTCACCGTGTTGCTATGGTTTCCTGATTGATCGACAAGTTTCCTCTGAACGCTGTGAAACAGCTCTGAGATCAGCTGTCTCTGGTTTGGTGGGCGTGTCCCAGCTGATAGCCAATCAGCAGAGATGTGTCTCTGGTTTGGTGGGCGTGTCCCAGCTGATAGCCAATCAACAGAGACGTTGCTTCGTGTTGTCGGGGTTAAACGTGGCCAAGAACTACAGTAAACAGGAAGTGGTCACCTGCAGCATCCTGAATGGCTCCTCCCCCTCGTCACAGACCAGCAGCTGGCCCCGCCCACACCGCTCGTCGTCACGGATACCCTTAGACACCTGCCAACCAACCGGCCAATCAGCAAAAAGGACAAGATTTAATGTTCACTCTAAGTTCTCTCTCTGCACACACATCTGGTCACCACTCACCATGGCGGCCTTCAGCTTCTCAAAACGGTTGCTATGGGAACCAGACCACTGGATGATTTCCTAGAGAGAGAGAGACAGACAGACAGACAGACAGACAGACAGACAGACAGACAGACAGACAGACAGAGGAAAAAGTTGCAATATTTGAAACGTTTTGTCAGAAAAAAGTTTGAATATATATTATTTTTTTCACCCCTCCACCTGTCTCACCTCTCCACCTGTCTCACCTCTCCACTTGTCTCACCTCTCCCAGGTCCAAGATGAAACTGTCTCACCTATCCACCTGTCTCACCCCTCCACCTGTCTCACCTCTCCCAGGTCCAGGATGAAACTGTCTCACCTCTCCACCTGTCTCACCTCTCCCAGGTCCAGGATGAAACTGTCTCACCTATGCACCTGTCTCACCCCTCCACCTGTCTCACCTCTCCCAGGTCCAGGATGAAACATGTTTCACCTATGCACCTGTCTCACCCCTCAACCTGTCTCACCTCTCCCAGGTCCAGGATGAAACTGTCTCACCTATCCACCTGTCTCACCCCTCAACCTGTCTCACCTCTCCCAGGTCCAGGATGAAACTGTCTCACCTATCCACCTGTCTCACCCCTCCACCTGTCTCACCTCTCCCAGGTCCAGGATGAAACTGTCTCACCTATCCACCTGTCTCACCCCTCCACCTGTCTCACCTCTCCCAGGTCCAGGATGAAACTGTCTCCCTGGTTGAAACTCTGCCAGCTGACAGGAACCTCTGTTGCCCTGACAACGCGTCGACCTTTGACCTGCAGCAGCCGCTGAACCTGGTTGGTCACCACGTGGTGGAAGCCGGAGGCCACGCCCCCTTTCTGGGAGACAGAGTGATGTCATTACATGATGTCATTACAGGATCTTTGGTTTGATTTCTCTTTTTTCCTTGTATGTTACTGATACAGCATCAAGCAATTCATAACCCACCAGACTCCATGTAAATAATCAGGACTTTTATCATCGTAAAACACACTTCATTCAAAGAGAACAGAAACTAAATAAAACTACCAAAAGCCGTCTTGGTTCATCTTTCCACTGTTCCAACAATCACCACTCTGGTTTGGTTGAAATAAACCCTTAATTCACCCATTTACATGTGGAGATATGCTGGCTCTATACACGCTAAAAGTCCTGATTATTTACATGGAGTCTGGTGGAGATATGCTGGCTCTATACACGCTAAAGGTCCTGATTATTTACATGGAGTCTGGTGGAGATATGCTGGCTCTATACGCGCTAAAAGTCCTGATTATTTACATGGAGTCTGGTGGAGATATGCTGGCTCTATACACGCTAAAAGTCCTGATTATTTACATGGAGTCTGGTGGAGATATGCTGGCTCTATACACGCTAAAAGTCCTGATTATTTACATGGAGTCTGGTGGAGATATGCTGGCTCTATACACGCTAAAAGTCCTGATTATTTACATGGAGTCTGGTGGAGATATGCTGGCTCTATACACGCTAAAAGTCCTGATTATTTACATGGAGTCTGGTGGAGATATGCTGGCTCTATACACTCTAAAAGTCCTGATTATTTACATGGAGTCTGGTAGGTTTTAGTGGACTTTAACTGTTGCTGAACATTAGTCCTGTAGGGTTACATTACAGCTTGGTTCTGGTTTAATACTGGACCAGTTTCAGAGATTGTTGTTAGACACACAGACATGCCCCTGCCAGGTGCACTGTTGCCATGGTTACCATGTACTTGAGTCCGGTTTTGAAGTACTCTATGAAGGTTTTGGACTCGTAGCCCTGGACTTCACGGTACTGGATCGGCGCCCCCTGCAGGAAGTCGTCCATCTGAACCGCAAATATGGCCGCCGCACCGCTCTCATCCAGAGAGCACTCGGACCCTGTTACAGCCAACCAATCACAGAGCAGAACCACAGAAGAGTGCAACGAGTAATAAAAAGCATCATCAAAAGTATAAAACACATGTATATATATATATATATATATATATATATATATATATATATATATATATATATACATACATGCACTACTGTCAAGGTACTCTATATACATACTGTGTATGTATATATACATACTGTGTGTGTGTGTGTGTGTGTGTGTGTGTGTGTGTGTGTATGTGTGTATGTATATATATATATATATATATATATATATATATATATATACCTGCACTACTGTCAAGGTACTCTATATATATATATATATATATATATATATACATGCACTACTGTCAAGGTACTCTATATACATACTGTGTATGTATATATACATACTGTGTGTGTGTGTGTGTGTGTGTGTGTGTGTGTGTGTGTGTGTGTGTGTATGTGTGTATGTGTGTATATATATATATATATATATATATATATATATATATATATATATATATATATATATATATATACACACATTATTGCCATTAGTGCAGGTATATACTCACCTAAAGGATTATTAGGAACACCTTACTAAGACCCCCTTTCTCCTTCAGAATTGCCTTAATTCTTGGTGGCATTGATTCAACAAGGTGCTGGAAGCATTCTTTAGAAATGTTGGCCCATATTGAGAGGTCAGCATCTTGCAGTTGATGGAGATTTGTTGGATGCACATCCAGGGCACCAAGCTCCCGTTCCACCACATCCCAAAGATGTTCTATTGGGTTGAGATCTGGTGACTGTGGGGGCCATTTTAGTACAGTGAACTCATTGTCATGTTCAAGAAACCAATCTGAAATGATGTGAGCTTTGTGACATGGTGCATTATCCTGCTGGAAGTAGCCATCAGAGGATGGGTCCATGGTGGTCATAAAGGGATGACATGGTCAGAAACAATGCTCAGGTAGGCTGTGGCATTTAAACTATGCCCAACTGGTACTAAGGGGCCTAAAGTGTGCCAAGAAAACATCCCCCACACCACTACACCCCCACCACCAACCTGCCCAGTGGTAACAAGGCATGATGGATCCATGTTCTCTTTCTGTTTACGCCAAATTCTGACTCTACCATCTGAATGTCTCAACAGAAATCGAGACTTTTGGTGAGCTTGTGCAAATTGTAGCCTAATTTTCCTATTGTTAGTGGAGATGAGTGGTATTGTTAGTGGAGATGAGTGGTGGAGATGAGTGGTACCCGGTGTAGCCCATCCGCCTCAAGGTTGTGCGTGTTGTGGCTTCACAAATGCTTTGCTGCAGACCTCGGTTGTAACGAGTGGTTATTTGAGTCAAAGTTGATCTTCTATCAGCTGGAATCAGTCGGCCCATTCTCCTCTGACCTCTAGCATCAACAAGGCATTTTCACCCCCCAGGACTGCAGCATCCTGGATGTTTTTACTTTCTCAGACCATTCTTTGTAAACCCTAGAAATGGTTGTGGGTGAGAATCCCAGAAACTGAGCAGACCAGCCCGTCTGGCACCAACAACCATGGCACGCTCAAAGTTGCTTAGATCACCGTTCTTTCCCATTCTGACATTCAGTTTGGAGTTCAGGAGATTGTCTAGACCTGGACCACACCCCCTAAATGCATTGAAGCAGCTGCCATGTGATTGGTTTATTAGATAATTGCATTAATGAGAAATCTTACAGGTGTTCCTAATAATCTTTAAGGTGAGTGTATATGTATACAGTTCGTTTGTAGAGTACCTAGCCAGTAATGCAGGTATATATATGTGTGTATATGTATACAGTGTGTATATATAGTACCTAGCCAGTAGTGCAGGTATATATATATATATATATATATATATATGTATATATATATGTATATATATATATATATATATATATATATATATACATATATGTATACAGTGTGTATATATAGTACCTAGCCAGTAGTGCAGGTATATATATATATGTGTGTATATGTATGTAGAGTACCTAGCCAGTAGTGCAGGTGTATATATATATATATATATATATATGTATACAGTGTGTATATATAGTACCTAGCCAGTAGTGCAGGTGGTGCTGCAGGGTTCCCCGGTGGTTCTCCGTGCTGTGGAGGACCAGGTAAGCGTCTGCGCTGTAGAAAGCTCCGTGCAGCGCGGCAGGAACAGGAACCAGATCCATGTTCTCCACCCGCCACACCTGAAGCCCCGCCCTCTGGCCCGCACCCTCGAACTCAGCATGGAACGCCATGATGTCACCTGCAGGGGGCGGAGCCACCCAACAGCAACACAGAGAGAAACTTTATTTAAAACACAATACAAAGAGCAAATCATCATCGAGCTATCATCAAAGCCCGCCTCAATGGTTGTGATTGGTGTAGAGCCCGCCTCAACGGTTGTGATTGGTGTAGAGCCCTCCTCAACGGTTGTGATTGGTGTAGAGCCCTCCTCAACAGTTGTGATTGGTGTACAGTCCTCCTCAACGGTTGTGATTGGTGTAGAGCCCTCCTCAACGGTTGTGATTGGTGTAAAGCCCTCCTCAACGGTTGTGATTGGTGTAGAGCCCTCCTCAACGGTTGTGATTGGTGTAGAGCCCGCCTCAACGGTTGTGATTGGTGTAGAGCCCGCCTCAACGGTTGTGATTGGTGTAGAGCCTTCCTCAACGGTTGTGATTGGTGTACAGTCCTCCTCAACGGTTGTGATTGGTGTAAAGCCCGCCTCAACGGATGTGATTGGTCTGAAGCCCTCCTCAACGGTTGTGATTGGTGTAGAGCCCTCCTCAACGGTTGTGATTGGTGTAAAGCCCGCCTCAACGGTTGTGATTGGTCTAAAGCCTGCCTCAACGGTTGTGATTGGTGTAGAGCCCTCCTCAACGGTTGTGATTGGTGTAGAGCCCTCCTCAACGGTTGTGATTGGTGTAGAGCCCTCCTCAATGGTTGTGATTGGTGTAGAGCCCTCCTCAACGGTTGTGATTGGTGTACAGTCCTCCTCAACGGTTGTGATTGGACTCAAAGTAGCAGTATGTGCATAGCTGTACATAGCTGTACATATCTGTCTATATGGTTCATTCAGTATATCCATATTTATTCTGTTTTTCTTATAACATATTCTGTTAATACACTGCATATATCTACTGCATATCTATATTATTCTTACCATTATTATAATGCCACCCCTACTACATTGCACATATGTGTACACGTTGTTCATACATTGTTCAAATTACATAGCCATATTTATTCAGCCCTTACAACAAATAATAAAATATTCATTGTCCTGCCTATGCACCACCTGTCTATACTTGTATATCACATTGCACTTTTCTGCTTTTTTTTGCACTTCTGGTTGGACGCAAACTGCATTTCATTGTCTTTGTACTTGTACACAATGACAATAAAGTTGAATCTAATCTAAAGTCCACAATGTTCTGTGTTCATGTTTCTCATCGTCTCAACACTAAACATCTCAGCTCTGTCTCACTTACTAAAAGGTCATTTCATCTCATTTAACCCTTTGTGTTGTCCTCGAGTCAACTTTTGATTTTTTTCAAAGTTCTTTATATCAGAAAAATTTGTGTTTCTTTCTACCAAATTGCCCAAAAATAACATGGATGCATGATGTACGTTGTATGGAACCCATATAACAATCTTCGCAGGTACAATTAATGATTATTTTCATTGAATTTTGGGTGTTTTATTCAATTTTATAGCATTAGAAGTTTTGTTTTTAAAATATATCCTGATTAAAGCTGGACATAAACCCATCAGTGATCCACTCAACATCCTCTGATCTTCCTGATTAATAATAATAATAATGTCATTTAAATTAGGTTTAATAACCATGAATTTTAAAAAAGCATTGAGAAAAGATTAGTGTCAAAAACATTGTAGAAAAAAAGTCCCAAAAAGAGTTTGTTTTCAATTTTGACCCAGAAGGACAACACAAGGGTTAAAACTGTTTAATGATCACTCAGATCAGATGAAAAGAAGAAACCAGAGACGGAAACACAGAAACTAACGAATGACAAAAGAGTTCAACTACAGACGGAGACTCAGAGAATCAGTTTGTTTTTATATGTCACTAAACTATGAACTAAAGATTCAAACAGTTTAAAAAGAATCAGGAAGAGGAACTCACCGTCAGTGTCTGTTGATCAGCGGCTGCAGACTGAGTGGACACACCTGAGGTAACTCTACTTGTCCAGCCCCTCCCCCTCCTCCCCCTGACACACCGGAGGTAACTCTACCTGTCCCACCCCTCCCCCTCCTCCCCCTGACACACCTGAGGTAATGGTGCGTTCTTTTTGTCTTGTAATCGCGACTAGTAGCTCGAGTGTGACGTCACATCCATGTCGGAAAACGAGTAACCGTGGGTTGTTGCGTTCTTTTTGTCACACAACACTATGAGTCAGAGAAAAGATGGATTTTTTTAACATTTTTAGTAACATTTAGGATTCTATTCACCCAGTTATTGACATATTACACACATATATTTCACAGTTTGATACATGAAAATTACGTTTTGATTAACATTAACGTTCGGCTACTACTCTGCTTTCTGCTCAAGGCTCGGCTTAAAGCCGTTGTTGTCATATAGCAACCGAGCGTCTCTAGATCTTGTTGTCTCGAGTGCCCAAGACAAATTTCTCCTATGGGAGACAATAATGGCTTATCTTATCTTATCTTATCTTAGACAATTTCAGCTGCACAAGCTACAAAATAACTAATCAGGCGGTATTTAACTCCAAATAAGACTGTAGAGACATGCCTATAGGTAGCAGTATACAGCGCTATGTTTAACTCCTAATAAGACTGTAGAGACATGCCTATAGGTAGCAGTATACAGCACTATATTTAACTCCTAATAAGACTGTAGAGACATGTCTATAGATAGCAGTATACAGCACTATGTTTAACTCCTAATAAGACTGTAGAGACATGCCTATAGGTAGCAGTATACAGCGCTATGTTTAACTCCTAATAAGACTGTAGAGACATGCCTATAGGTAGCAGTATACAGCACTATGTTTAACTCCTAATAAGACTGTAGAGACATGTCTATAGGTAGCAGTATACAGCACTATGTTTAACTCCTAATAAGACTGTAGAGACATGCCTATAGGTAGCAGTATACAGCGCTATGTTTAACTCCTAATAAGACTGTAGAGACATGCCTATAGGTAGCAGTATACAGCGCTATGTTTAACTCCTAATAAGACTGTAGAGACATGCCTATAGGTAGCAGTATACAGCACTATGTTTAACTCCTAATAAGACTGTAGAGACATGCCTATAGGTAGCAGTATACAGCGCTATGTTTAACTCCTAATAAGACTGTAGAGACATGCCTGTAGGTAGCAGTATAAGGCGCTATGTTTAACTCCTAATAAGACTGTAGAGACATGCCTATAGGTAGCAGTATACAGCGCTATGTTTAACTCCTAATAAGACTGTAGAGACATGCCTATAGGTAGCAGTATACAGCGCTATGTTTAACTCCTAATAAGACTGTAGAGACATGCCTATAGGTAGCAGTATACAGCGCTATGTTTAACTCCTAATAAGACTGTAGAGACATGCCTATAGGTAGCAGTATACAGCGCTATGTTTAACTCCTAATAAGACTGTAGAGACATGCCTATAGGTAGCAGTATACAGCGCTATGTTTAACTCCTAATAAGACTGTAGAGACATGCCTATAGGTAGCAGTATACAGCGCTATGTTTAACTCCTAATAAGACTGTAGAGACATGCCTATAGGTAGCAGTATACAGCGCTATGTTTAACTCCTAATAAGACTGTAGAGACATGCCTATAGGTAGCAGTATACAGCGCTATGTTTAACTCCTAATAAGACTGTAGAGACATGCCTATAGGTAGCAGTATACAGCGCTATGTTTAACTCCTAATAAGACTGTAGAGACATGCCTATAGGTAGCAGTATACAGCGCTATGTTTAACTCCTAATAAGACTGTAGAGACATGCCTATAGGTAGCAGTATACAGCGCTATGTTTAACTCCTAATAAGACTGTAGAGACATGCCTATAGGTAGCAGTATACAGCGCTATGTTTAACTCCTAATAAGACTGTAGAGACATGCCTATAGGTAGCAGTATACAGCGCTATGTTTAACTCCTAATAAGACTGTAGAGACATGCCTATAGGTAGCAGTATACAGCGCTATGTTTAACTCCTAATAAGACTGTAGAGACATGCCTATAGGTAGCAGTATACAGCGCTATGTTTAACTCCTAATAAGACTGTAGAGACATGCCTATAGGTAGCAGTATACAGCGCTATGTTTAACTCCTAATAAGACTGTAGAGACATGCCTATAGGTAGCAGTATACAGCGCTATGTTTAACTCCTAATAAGACTGTAGAGACATGCCTATAGGTAGCAGTATACAGCGCTATGTTTAACTCCTAATAAGACTGTAGAGACATGCCTATAGGTAGCAGTATACAGCGCTATGTTTAACTCCTAATAAGACTGTAGAGACATGCCTATAGGTAGCAGTATACAGCGCTATGTTTAACTCCTAATAAGACTGTAGAGACATGCCTATAGGTAGCAGTATACAGCACTATGTTTAACTCCTAATAAGACTGTAGAGACATGCCTATAGGTAGCAGTATACAGCACTATGTTTAACTCCTAATAAGACTGTAGAGACATGCCTATAGGTAGCAGTATACAGCACTATGTTTAACTCCTAATAAGACTGTAGAGACATGTCTATAGGTAGCAGTATACAGCACTATGTTTAACTCCTAATAAGACTGTAGAGACATGTCTATAGGTAGCAGTATACAGCACTATGTTTAACTCCTAATAAGACTGTAGAGACATGCCTATAGGTAGCAGTATACAGCACTATGTTTAACTCCTAATAAGACTGTAGAGACATGCCTATAGGTAGCAGTATACAGCACTATGTTTAACTCCTAATAAGACTGTAGAGACATGCCTATAGGTAGCAGTATACAGCGCTATGTTTAACTCCTAATAAGACTGTAGAGACATGCCTATAGGTAGCAGTATACAGCGCTATGTTTAACTCCTAATAAGACTGTAGAGACATGCCTATAGGTAGCAGTATACAGCGCTATGTTTAACTCCTAATAATACTGTAGAGACATGCCTATAGGTAGCAGTATACAGCGCTATGTTTAACTCCTAATAAGAATGTAGAGACATGCCTATAGGTAGCAGTATACAGCGCTATGTTTAACTCCTAATAAGACTATAGAGACATGCCTATAGGTAGCAGTATACAGCACTATGTTTAACTCTTAATAAGACTGTAGCAACATGCCTATAGGTAGCAGTATACAGCACTATGTTTAACTCCTAATAAGACTGTAGCAACATGCCTATAGGTAGCAGTATACAGCGCTATGTTTAACTCCTAATAAGACTGTAGAGACATGTCTATAGGTAGCAGTATACAGTGCTATGTTTAACTCCTAATAAGACTGTAGCAACATGCCTATAGGTAGCAGTATACAGCACTATGTTTAACTCCTAATAAGACTGTGGAGACATGCCTATAGGTAGCAGTATACAGTGCTATGTTTAACTCCTAATAAGACTGTAGCAACATGCCTATAGGTAGCAGTATACAGTACGACTTCTTCATTTGGTTACAACAATCACAAAAGTGCTTAAAATTTTAGAAAATCACAATGTTTACTACGTGTGATGCACGACATAGCCATCTTTGAAAGTGAACTCGGGGTCCTCTGAGTTCAGACGACTTGACGAGTCGTATATATACGACCTCGGGGGCGTTCTTTTTGCAACTTCCGGTTCGTAACTCCGGAAAACAACTCGTAAATAGACTTCGGTGGACAAAAAGAACGCACCATAACTCTACCTGTCCCACCCCTCCCCCTCCTCCCCCCTGACACACCTGAGGGAACTTTACCTGTCCCACCCCTCCCCCCTGACACACCTGAGGGAACTCTACCTGTCCATCCCCCTCCCCCCGTGACACACCTGAGGGAACTTTACCTGTCCATCCCCTCCCCCTCCTCCCCCCTGACACACCTGAGGGAACTTTACCCGTCCCACCCCTCCCCCCTCCTCCCCCTGACACGCCTGAGGGAACTCTACCTGTCCATCCCCTCCCCCTGACACACCTGAGGGAACTTTACCTGTCCATCCCCTCCCCCGCCCCCCCCCTGACACACCTGAGGTAACTCTACCTGTCCATCCGCTCCCCCCTGACACACCTGAGGGAACTTTACCTGTCCATCACCTGCCACTCCTCCCCCCTGACACACCTGAGGGAACTTTACCTGTCCATCCCCCTCCCCCTGACACACCTGAGGGAACTTTACCTGTCCAGCCCCTCCCCCTCCTCCCCCCTGACACACCTGAGGTAACTCTACCTGTCCATCCCCTCCCCCCCTCCTCCCCCCTGACACACCTGAGGGAACTTTACCTGTCCATCCCTCCCCCCCTCCTCCCCCCTGACACACCTGAGGGAACTCTACCTGTCCATCCCCTCCCCCTCCTCCCCCCTGACACACCTGAGGGAACTTTACCTGTCCATCCCCTCACCCCTGACACACCTGAGGGAACGCTACCTGTCCATCCCCTCCCCCTCCTCCCCCCTGACACACCTGAGGGAACTCTACCTGTCCATCCCCCCCCCCCCTGACACACCTGAGGGAACTTTACCTGTCCATCCCCTCCCCCTCCTCCCCCTGACACACCTGAGGGAACTCTACCTGTCCATCCCCTCCCCCTCCTCCCCCCTGACACACCTGAGGGTAACTCTACCTGTCCATCCCCTCCCCTCCTCCCCCCTGACACACCTGAGGGAACTCTACCTGTCCCATCCCCCTCCTCCCCCCTGACACACCTGAGGGTAACTCTACCTGTCCATCCCCCTCCCCTCCTACCCCCTGACACACCTGAGGGTAACTCTACCTGTCCAGTCCCCCTCCCCCTGACACACCTGAGGGAACTCTACCTGTCCCACCCCTCCCCCCTGACACACCTGAGGGGTTTGTTAAGTTTAATCACAACTGAGAAAACTTTTCAATCTGTTTAGTTTAAGTTATACCAAGATATTCTACAGCGTTATCACATATCTTCCTCTAATGCTGACTCTGAAATCCTTTTATCTGACACAACTGAGAGTAACAGGTAACTCCACCTGCCCCCCCACCCTGACACTATGGATAATATAATACACATAAATACTCTCATATCCTTTATAAAAGGAATTATAAACACTATTAATGTGTGGAGATGTTTAAATGCTGTGATGCTGAACATCAGAGATTAGTTGCAGTGGGAAGACTTTAGCTGCGTGTATTCGGTGGAGGCTTTAGGCGTCCTTCCTCTAGAAAACATGATGATTTAAAAGTTTTGAGTCTCTTTGTGGTAGTTTTGTGTCTCTTTGTGGTAGTTTTGTGTCTATTTATGGTAGTTTTGTGTCTCTTTAGGGTAGTTTTGCGTCTCTTTGTTGTAGTTTAGTGTCTCTTTGTGGTAGTTTTGTGTCTCTTTGTGGTAGTTTTGCGTCTCTTTTCCACATACTGTATCTGTGTCTGAAATGTTGGTAAAGTTAGAGCAGATAATAAATAAATAACTCAGAAAGATTAAAGACAAAACTTACAGATAAAGAAGTGTGACTACAACCATTGGTCTATCACGATGTGTTACGCAGGTTAAGATGATAACAAAACGATATACTGTGCAGCAGAGTAGAAGTCCCTGACTACACTGACTGCACATTAATTCTGACAGTGTACGACACTCTGCTGCCACAAACATGAACCTTCATATAACATATAACATACATTTCATTTATAACTATTTCGCTGCTGGCGGCCGGCCGACATCCCTCACAGACGGTGATGTTGCTCCGTCAGCCCATATTCTTACAGAGTAATAGATTACATTATATTTAGGTTTCATCATCATGAACCACAGATGTTGATTCCTTTCAAATCCAATTATGCTTTACACTTCCTGTCCCACTTATTCCTATTCCCATGATTCCTTTGTTAATTATGGGAGCATCCTCCATGACACACCAGAGCGTGTGTGTGTGTGTGTGTGTCTGTGTGTGTATGTGCGTGTGTGTGTGTGTGTGTGCATGTGTTTGTGTGTGTTTGTATGTGTGTGTGTGCGTGTCTGTGTGTGTGTGTGTCTCTGATTACTATGCTTTAATTCCTTCATCTCAGATAGAAACTCTTATTCTGAAAATATGTGCTGTAAATCCATAAGGACAGTTCTTTTATTTTGAAAAGTCTCCCGGATGTTTATGTCCCCAGTCTCCGCCTGACGCGCAGCGCTCAGCTGTTAGTTTAGTTTAGTTTAGTTGT
>CM046791.1:220000-227101 GCA_025617405.1 Perca schrenkii | reverse complement strand
GTGTGTGTGTGTGTGTGTGTGTGTGTGTGTGTGTGAATGGGTTGGGAGGGGCACGACACTAGTCAGCAGGAGGGTAACATGTAAACCGCAGGCGCGTTTGACGTAGCTATCTCGCATCATCCGCCGCATGCATAACCCTGGTCTCTATTTCTTTGGGAACTGTGTATCCTGGCTCAAGTGTGCGCAATAATTCTTTAAAACCTTCACCGTCCACAACATTCACTGGCCTCATTGTGAAGCGAAATAAACTCTGCAATTTAGTCCGGGATTCCTCTTTTCCTTTTCTATTTTTTGGCGCAGCTCCGGTACTACTAGCCTACTGCTACTACTAGATGAACTGCTGTCGTCAGTCTGATACTGTGGGTGGATCTAGATAAAGGACTAACATATTTTAAGTCCCAACATATGATATTGCTATTCGTAAATTAAAAGCGCCACCATTATATATGAAAAAGTGAAACGTCTTTATTGGTAATAAACTTACCCGTTTTAAGTGGAAAGCCATGTTTGTTGTTGACGAGTGGTAGGACATGAGCTGTTGGCACAACTTGCATTTTACTTTTTTTGGATCATCTTTTACCATTTGAAAGTGCATCCACACTTTAGATTTTCTTTTTCCAGACATTGTTAAGTAACGTTAATCTCCTCGTCTGATGCTCCTCGTCTGTCGCGGATCAGGGAAAGTGAAACTTAAATCTGTCACAGCGGTGGTTGGATTTACACACACACGTAAAAAATATTTATTGAACTTTTCTTTCTTTGTTTTCACGTTTTTTTTTTTAGAATCAGAATCAGAATCAGAATCAGAAAAGCTTTATTGCCAAGTATGTTTACACACACGAGGGATGTGTCTTGGTATCGTAAGTGCACATCGCATTAAAATCATTAAAGCAACATACACAAACACACCGAGTCGCCATATGCGGCGCCATCACAACTCTCTCCTAACCCTCGCAACAGATACAGCATGACATTGGGAGAGGAGAGGGAATAAAAAAGCCGTTTTCAGACTATCCTCATAAAATAAGAACAGTGTGGGAACAGGAAAAAACACCTCAGCACATAAGCACACAGTCAGTACATTTGCACTGCTGCACATAACACCACATAACAGTACATTTGCACTGCTGCACATAACACAACATAACATTATAACAGGACACGCAGTAGGGGTGGGATCTTGGGTGCATTATCATAATTAAAGGCTGTATATAACTTAATATAACCGTACAAAACCAGTAGTTCTGTGTGAAATTAGACATTGAGCACCCCCAAAATGGTATGATCCTCGTTTCATAATAACACCCGCGAAGATCCGACTGTGAGATTGGTGGTCGAATCAGGCTCCGCATATCGATGCATCGAATCTTCGACTATTCGGGGTCACCCCTAATATATATATATATAATAACTAGGGATGTCCAGCTCCAGATCAGATTGGCATGTTTTAACTGATCAGGGATCTGCCTTCGCCCTGATATCCTCTCTCTGACCATGTACATCAGCTGGTGATCGCTGCCTTTTACCACACACGCCCCGTGCCACAAACGCACCGCCAGACTACCTTTCAAACCAGCGTGGCCAATCCCCAGTGTCTGTTCAGAGCCTCTCTAGGCTTTCAGCCGGTGTAGTCTTCCATTGTTTACAGAACCGGATTAGTCCAGTTCTCCACACCACGCTTACAGGCCGTGATTCCCTGGAGCCCAGTCGGAGTTACACACAGTAATAACATTCAAAGATTGACTATTAAAGGTGCTCTATGAGTTCCTGCATGGTCACTTCTGTTGACGTTACAAGTAAATGCCAAACAGAACCGAGCAAGCTCGCCCCCCCCATTACCAAGATGGCGCCGCAGACGGTCGACTCGGGGTGTTTGTGCGTGTTGTTTTGTTTTGTGTTTTAACTTTGTTTTTTGCGATGATACCCGGATCGCTTCTCCAGAGTAGAGCTCTTTAACATCAGGGGAACAACGCCAGAGGATTTATTTCCTACTTTTCTTCTCCCTTCACTGGAAATTGTGGACATTCTGGTCAAAGGTGCGCTCACCTTTGCTCACGCAGTGAAACGCCGGAGGAGAGGGAAACGGGCTGGTGCGCTGGTGCGTCTCCGCCAGCGAGGATTACGCACACCATTACCGGGAATATTCCTCTCTAACGTGTGCTCACTGCCCAACAAACTGGAGGAACTACAACTGCTGTTGGCTAGAAACAGGGACTTTTTCTCATCTGCTGTTTTGTGCTTCACGGAGACGTGGCTCTGTGGATTAATACCGGACTCTGCAGCTGGCAGGCTTCCAACTCTACAGAGCGGACAGAGACACGGACCTCTCCGGCAAAACTAAAGGTGGAGGAATCGGTTTCTACATCAATAGCGGTTGGTGCAACGACGTGACAGTGATCCAGCAGCATTGTTCTCCTAACCTGGAATATTTCATTATAAACTGTAAGCCTTTTTATTCACCCCGTGAGTTCGCGTCATTCATTCTGGTCGGTGTTTACATCCCGCCGCAGCCTCCACACGACCATAAAACAGGCTTTACTGACTAACTGTCACTAAGCCCCACCCCCTCCACCAAACATCTTGTCTGTGATTGGCTGGAACGTGGTTTTTTGTATTTTGGTGCACAGCCTGTGCCCCTAGTGTTTGTTTGACATTAATGACCCCTGTGTTGTCTCCTGAGACCGGGCTGTTTCACGGTGTGTTCAGGGGCCAGGCAGCTAGCAGATCAAGGAGAGATGACTACCATTTAAGACTGAAATTAAATTGCGCTGAAACCGTGCAGGAACTCATAGTTCACCTTTAATATTAGTGGAACCATGCAGGAACTCATAGTGCACCTTTAAGCTAATTTAAGTTTAGTTTTTGGGGGACTGTTTATCTTTTAGTTTGGGGGTCTGCTGGGATCCTAAAGAGATCTGGACTTCTCCTGCTCTTTTCTGTTTTGTAAGGTTTTCCACATTTCCACAGTGACAGTAGTCTTTAATTCCAGTCCTAATGTAATGAATAGTGTAATGATGGATGTATTGATTAATGTAATGATGGATGTATTGATTAATGTAATGATGGATGTAATGATTAATGTACTGATGGATGTATTGATGGATATGTTGTTGTTGTTGTTGTTGTTGTTCAGCCAGCGGTGGAGGAGACCGGAGCCTGTCTGGAGTATCTGCTGCAACACAAACTGCTGGAGACGCTTTGCACTCTGGGAAAAGCTCAGGTAACGACAGACCCCCCCTCAGTACCACCCCTCAGTACCCCCCAGCATGGTTCCCTCTCATGTTTACATCTTTCTCCCCTCAGTACCCCCCCAGCATGGTTCCCTCTCATGTTTACATCTCTCTCCCCTCAGTACCCCCCCAGCATGGTTCCCTCTCATGTTTACATCTCTCTCCCCCTCAGTACCCCCCCCAGCATGGTTCCCTCTCATGTTTACATCTCTCCCCCCTCAGTACCCCCCCCAGCATGGTTCCCTCTCATGTTTACATCTCTCCCCCCTCAGTACCCCCCCCAGCATGGTTCCCTCTCATGTTTACATCTCTCCCCCCTCAGTACCCCCCCCAGCATGGTTCCCTCTCATGTTTACATCTCTCCCCCCCTCAGTACCCCCCCCAGCATGGTTCCCTCTCATGTTTACATCTCTCCCCCCTCAGTACCCCCCCCAGCATGGTTCCCTCTCATGTTTACATCTTTCTCCCCTCAGTACCCCCCCCAGCATGGTTCCCTCTCATGTTTACATCTCTCCCCCCTCAGTACCCCCCCCAGCATGGTTCCCTCTCATGTTTACATCTTTCTCCCCTCAGTACCCCCCCAGCATGGTTCCCTCTCATGTTTACATCTCTCCCCCCTCAGTACCCCCCCCAGCATGGTTCCCTCTCATGTTTACATCTCTCCCCCCCTCAGTACCCCCCCCAGCATGGTTCCCTCTCATGTTTACATCTCTCCCCCCCTCAGTACCCCCCCCAGCATGGTTCCCTCTCATGTTTACATCTCTCCCCCCTCAGTACCCCCCCCAGCATGGTTCCCTCTCATGTTTACATCTCCCCCCCTCAGTACCCCCCCCAGCATGGTTCCCTCTCATGTTTACATCTCTCCCCCCCTCAGTACCCCCCCCAGCATGGTTCCCTCTCATGTTTACATCTCTCCCCCCTCAGTACCCCCCCCAGCATGGTTCCCTCTCATGTTTACATCTCTCCCCCCTCAGTACCCCCCCCAGCATGGTTCCCTCTCATGTTTACATCTCTCCCCCCCTCAGTACCCCCCCCAGCATGGTTCCCTCTCATGTTTACATCTCTCCCCCCCTCAGTACCCCCCCCAGCATGGTTCCCTCTCATGTTTACATCTCTCCCCCCCTCAGTACCCCCCCCAGCATGGTTCCCTCTCATGTTTACATCTCTCCCCCCCTCAGTACCCCCCCCAGCATGGTTCCCTCTCATGTTTACTTCTCCCCCCCCTCAGTACCCCCCCAGCATGGTTCCCTCTCATGTTTACATCTCTCCCCCCCTCAGTACCCCCCCCAGCATGGTTCCCTCTCATGTTTACATCTCTCCCCCCCTCAGTACCCCCCCCAGCATGGTTCCCTCTCATGTTTACATCTCTCCCCCCTCAGTACCCCCCCCAGCATGGTTCCCTCTCATGTTTACATCTCTCCCCCCCTCAGTACCCCCCCCAGCATGGTTCCCTCTCATGTTTACATCTCTCCCCCCCTCAGTACCCCCCCCAGCATGGTTCCCTCTCATGTTTACATCTCTCCCCCCCCTCAGTACCCCCCCCAGCATGGTTCCCTCTCATGTTTACATCTCTCCCCCCCTCAGTACCCCCCCCAGCATGGTTCCCTCTCATGTTTACCTCTCTCCCCCCTCAGTACCCCCCCCAGCATGGTTCCCTCTCATGTTTACATCTCTCCCCCCCTCAGTACCCCCCCAGCATGGTTCCCTCTCATGTTTACATCTCTCCCCCCTCAGTACCCCCCCCAGCATGGTTCCCTCTCATGTTTACATCTCTCCCCCCTCAGTACCCCCCCCAGCATGGTTCCCTCTCATGTTTACATCTCCCCCCCATCAGTACCCCCCCCAGCATGGTTCCCTCTCATGTTTACATCTCTCCCCCCCTCAGTACCCCCCCCAGCATGGTTCCCTCTCATGTTTACATCTCTCCCCCCCTCAGTACCCCCCCCAGCATGGTTCCCTCTCATGTTTACATCTCTCCCCCCTCAGTACCCCCCCCAGCATGGTTCCCTCTCATGTTTACATCTCTCCCCCCTCAGTACCCCCCCCAGCATGGTTCCCTCTCATGTTTACATCTCTCCCCCCTCAGTACCCCCCCCAGCATGGTTCCCTCTCATGTTTACATCTCTCCCCCCCCATCAGTACCCCCCCCAGCATGGTTCCCTCTCATGTTTACATCTCTCCCCCCCCATCAGTACCCCCCACAGCATGGTTCCCTCTCATGTTTACATCTCTCCCCCCTAGTACCCCCCCCAGGAATGGTGCAGCAGGTGCTTCTCTTCTTCTCTAAGTTCCTGTCTCAGATGCAGAAGCCTCTGCTGCAGCTCGTCAGCGTCTACAAACCTGTTCAGGTAGAAAACACCACACCTGTTAGTTTAAATCACTTCAGACAGACAGATAGGCAGGCAGGCAGGCAGACAGACAGGCAGAGAGAGAGAGACAGACAGACAGACAGACAGACAGACAGACAGACAGACAGAAACACAACCAGACGTACAGATACAGAGAGACACAGAGAGAGATAAAGAGATAAAGAGAGACAAACACAGACAGACAAGCAGAGATATACAGACATACAGACAGGCAGAGAGACAGATACAGAGAGAAACAGACAGACAGACAGAGAGACAGAGACAGACAGACAGAGACAGACAGACAGACAAACATACAGACACAGAGAGACAGACAGAGAGAGAGAGAGAGACAGACAGACATAAACAGATAGACACAGAGAGACAGAACTGAAAACTTGAGCTTCTTGGTGGAGGTAAATGTAAATGATGAAGGAGAATGAAAGCATCTCTGGATTTATCTAGAGACAGACTGGAAACATTGTGCAGTGTTTTGATGATGTCACTATGTTACATCATCTTTGCTCCGCCCCCAGAAGCTGATTCGTCTCTGTGCACTTCCTGGTTCCCTGACAGAGAAGGAGGAAGCTCAGTTCTTATTGGCCGTCTGCTCCAGAGTGAAACAGGATCCGCACGCGCTCAGATACGTCTTACAGGTAACCGGCGGCTTCACTGACAGGAAGTGAGTGTTTCTGTCACTTCTATCAACCTTCATCCGTCACTCTCTTTATGCTTTCAGTTTGTGGATCAACCAGCAGCCAGGACACCAGCCTCTGACCAATCACAGCCCTGCACACAGGTCTCCAATCACAGCACAGAGTCACAGGATTCATCTCCCTGCAGCCCAGTCCAATCAGAGAGGGGCCTGCTATCGGTTCTGCTGCAGCTCACCAACAGTCAGGTCAGTTAACTGGTTCACTTCAGCTACGGACCGGTCCATTTACAGTCACTACGACTACGGACCGGTCCATTTACAGTCACTACGACTACGGACCGGTCCATTTACAGTCACTACGACTACGGACCGGTCCATTTACAGTCACTACGACTACGGACCGGTCCATTTACAGTCACTACGACTACGGACCGGTCCATTTACAGTCACTACGACTATCGACCGGTCCATTTACAGTCACTACGACTACGGACCGGTCCATTTACAGCCACTACGACTACGGACCGGTCCATTTACAGTCACTACGACTACGGACCGGTCCATTTACAGTCACTACGACTACGGACCGGTCCATTTACAGCCACTACGACTACGGACCGGTCCATTTACAGCCACTACGACTACGGACCGGTCCATTTACAGCCACTACGACTACGGACCGGTCCATTTACAGTCACTACGACTACGGACCGGTCCATTTACAGTCACTACGACTACGGACCGGTCTATTTACAGTCACTACGACTACGGACCGGTCCATTTACAGCCACTACGACTACGGATCGGTCCATTTACAGTCACTACGACTACGGACCGGTCCATTTACAGTCACTACGACTACGGACCG
>CM046791.1:210000-212500 GCA_025617405.1 Perca schrenkii | reverse complement strand
GTAGAGCTACAATCTGTTCACAGCATAAACCTGTCACAGAAAAACATTATAAAATCAACATCAAATCAAATCAACATAAACATGAGATCAACACAGCGTCCTATAGGACACAGATTACTAGAGCTGTTGTAAACCGGGACTGTGAGGTTCCTCTTAGAAAAACTTCTTTTAGCCATAATGCATTATCTATTAAAGGGAGTGCATTATGGAACACACTACCCCCAACTATAAGGGAATGTCCCACTCTGGCCACCTTTTAAAAGCCAGGTAAAGGTGTGGCTCAGAGCTAACCAAACGTGTAATCACCTCTGACTGCATGCTGTACCGTATCAGCCCAGTAGAGTGTACTAATGAATTGCGTCTTCGTCTTAACATTTATTAATAAATTGTCTTGTTTGTTTTTCTGTCATTTTTGTTTTCCCCTGTTTTATATAACACATGTTATTACTGTATGTATTTTGTCTTAGAGCTAACCAAGCGTGGGTCACCTCTACTTGTATGCTGTACAGTATTAGCTCAGTAGAGCATATGTATGTTGTGTCTCTGTTTTAACATTTACTGATGAATTGTCCTGTTTTTCTTTTCTTTCGTCCTGTTTTTCTCTGTTTTATATAGGAAATGTTACTAGTGTATATGTTTTGTCCTTTTTATTGTAATTTCTACCTGCTAAATGGACTACAGATGGAAATTAGCCTTTGGGTTACAATCTGGCACTTTTACATGTACTGTTCTACATGTTCATCAAATGTGCATTGTCCTGAAATAATAAAAGAAATACTAATAAAAAAGGACAACACGACAGCCTGAGAGTTAACTGTTATAACTGAAGTGCTGGTGTATGTATTGCACCCCCTGCTCTGCTGGGCTAATATTACCAGTTGGAGTTGATCAGTGTGATGGACGTTGGGATGAAGGATAACTTTAGTCTGTTAGTTTAACACACAGACTCTTCTCCCTGATGGCAGGAGTTGTTACAGAGTCTGCAGGGATTCTTTCAGCTTGTTTTCTGCTTGTTGGAGATGGTTATGAACGGGTTCGTTGATATCGTACGAAAATGTTTGCTCAACAATTCCTTTGATATCCTATGAAATAAGGCGGCCACCAGCCGGTCATGTGACGGCAGCTACAGCTGACTACAGGGCTCGTTTCAGAGGCCGTTACTGTTGAGATTAGCCGACAAAAACTGAGCATCATGGAACGACAATAGTTGAGTATAGTCACTAAAAGGACTAGTTTAGATTAGAGAGAGAGAAAGATGGTGGACATGAACACCTGTTTCCTGGGTGAAAGTCCTGTGTTTTCTCCTTATCTTCTCCAGGACATGAACACCTGTTTCCTGGGTGAAAGTCCTGTGTTTTCTCCTTAACTTCTCCAGGACATGAACACCTGTTTCCTGGGTGAAAGTCCTGTGTTTTCTCCTTATCTTCTTCAGGACATGAACACCTGTTTCCTGGGTGAAAGTCTTGTGTTTTCTCCTTAACTTCTTGCAGGACATGAACACCCGTTTCCTGGGTGAAAGTCTTGTGTTTTCTCCTTAACTTCTTCAGGACACAAACACCTGTTTCCTGGGTGAAAGTCGTGTGTTTTCTCCTTAACTTCTTCAGGACATAAACACCTGTTTCCTGGGTGAAAGTCTTGTGTTTTCTCTTTAACTTCTTCAGGACATGAACACCTGTTTCCTGGGTGAAAGTCTTGTGTTTTCTCCTTAACTTCTTCAGGACATGAACACCTGTTTCCTGGGTGAAAGTCTTGTGTTTTCTCCTTAACTTCTTCCAGGACATGAACACCTGTTTCCTGGGTGAAAGTCTTGTGTTTTCTCCTTCTTCAGGACATGAACATCTCTTTCCTGGGTGAAAGTCTTGTCTTTTCTCCTTAACTTCTTCAGGACATGAACACCTGTTTCCTGAGTGAAAGTCTTGTGTTTTCTCCTTAACTTCTTCCGGGACATGAACACATGTTTCCTGGGTGAAAGTCTTGTGTTTTCTCCTTAACTTCTTCAGGACATGAACACCTGTTTCCTGAGTGAAAGTCTTGTGTTTTCTCCTTAACTTCTTCCAGGACATGAACACCTGTTTCCTGGGTGAAAGTCTTGTGTTTTCTCCTTAACTTCTTCAGGACTTGAACACCTGTTTCCTGGGTGAAAGTCTTGTCTTTTCTCCTTAACTTCTTCCAGGACATGAACACCTGTTTCCTGGGTGAAAGTCTTGTGTTTTCTCCTTAACTTCTTCCAGGACCTGAACACCTGTTTCCTGGGTGAAAGTCTTGTGTTTTCTCCTTAACTTCTCCAGGACATGAACACCTGTTTCCTGGGTGAAAGTCTTGTGTTTTCTCCTTAACTTTTTCCAGGACATGAACACCTGTTTCCTGGGTGAAAGTCTTGTGTTTTCTCCTTAACTTCTCCAGGACATGAACACCTGTTTCCTGGGTGAAAGTCTTGTGTTTTCTCCTTAACTTCTTCAGGACATGAACACCTGTTTCCTGGGTGAAAGTCTTGTGTTTT
>CM046791.1:175000-192500 GCA_025617405.1 Perca schrenkii | reverse complement strand
TACTCCTGGGACATGTACTCCTGGGACATGCACTCCTGGGACATGTACTCCTGGGACATGCACTCCTGGGCCATGTACTCCTGGGACAGGTACTCCAGGGACATGTACTCCTGGGACATGTACTCCTGGGACATGCACTCCTGGGACATGCACTCCTGGGACAATGTACTCCTGGGACAATGTACTCCTGGGACAGGTACTCCTGGGACAATGTACTCCTGGGACATGTACTCCTGGGACATGCACTCCTGGGACAATGTACTCCTGGGACATGCACTCCTGGGACAATGTACTCCTGGGACAATGTACTCCTGGGACAGGTGCTCCTGGGACATGCACTCCTGGGACAATGTACTCCTGGGACAGGTACTCCTGGGACATGTACTCCTGGGACATGCACTCCTGGGACAATGTACTCCTGGGACAATGTACTCCTGGGACAGGTGCTCCTGGGACATGCACTCCTGGGACAATGTACTCCTGGGACAGGTACTCCTGGGACAATGTACTCCTGGGACAGGTGCTCCTGGGACAGGTGCTCCTGGGACATGTACGGACAGGTACTCCTGGGACATGAACTCCTGGGACATGCACTCCTGGGACAATGTACTCCTGGGACAATGTACTCCTGGGACAATGTACTCCTGGGACATGTACTCCTGGGACATGCACTCCTGGGACATGCACTCCTGGGACAATGTACTCCTGGGACAGGTACTCCTGGGACAATGTACTCCTGGGACATGCACTCCTGGGACATGCACTCCTGGGACAATGTACTCCTGGGACAATGTACTCCTGGGACAGGTGCTCCTGGGACATGCACTCCTGGGACAATGTACTCCTGGGACAGGTACTCCTGGGACAGGTGCGCCTGGGACAGGTGCTCCTGGGACATGTACTCCTGGGACAGGTACTCCTGGGACAATGTACTCCTGGGACATGTACTCCTGGGACATGCACTCCTGGGACAATGTACTCCTGGGACAATGTACTCCTGGGACAGGTGCTCCTGGGACATGCACTCCTGGGACAATGTACTCCTGGGACAGGTACTCCTGGGACAGGTGCTCCTGGGACAGGTGCTCCTGGGACATGTACTCCTGGGACAGGTACTCCTGGGACAATGTACTCCTGGGACAGGTGCTCCTGGGACAGGTGCTCCTGGGACATGTACTCCTGGGACAGGTACTCCTGGGACAATGTACTCCTGGGACAGGTGCTCCTGGGACAGGTACTCCTGGGACATGTACTCCTGGGACAGGTGCTCCTGGGACATGTACTCCTGGGATAGGTACTCCTGGGACATGCACTCCTGTCTGAACTGAACAGGAAACTGAACCTGTGGAGGTTTCCGAGGCGACCCTGAACGCCTCATCGCCGTCTCTGCCTTAATGAACTCCTCCCTGCTTGTGATGTCACAGCCTGAGTTTTACTTATTTATTATTTTAGTTTTAATATTTATGGTGATGGAGTCATGAGAGAATCCTCTCCTGTGAGAGTTTCCTCCCGTCCGCTGGAACTCAGCATGTTAGCGTCGTGTTTTTGTACGTTTTGGGAGCTTTTTATAATGTTTATTCGAGCTTTGATGGTGGTTTGTGTGTTTCTATCAGCGAGCTGGTGGAGATATTATGGGAGACGAGAGTTTTAAAGCTGCTCTATTGTCACATACACATACATGTAGCTGCATTTAATCTGAGCCAGTGCCTTGCTCAAGGGCACTGACTGGAGAACCTAGTACATGTTTTTAGATGGTGGAGGAAACACACACACACACACACACACACACACACACAGAAAGACACACACACAGAAAGGCCCGGAAAGACCTGGATTCGAACCCACAACCTTCTTGCTGTGAAGCCTCAACCTGCTTGCTGTGAAGCATGGTTGTAGTCCACTGAGCGGTGTCACTAAACTAAGTGACGTATATTGTGGGAGTTGTAGTCCACTGAGCGGTGTCACTAAACTAAGTGACGTATATTGTGGGAGTTGTAGTCCACTGAGCGGTGTCACTAAACTAAGTGACGTATATTGTGGGAGTTGTAGTCCACTGAGCGGTGTCACACTGAACTAAGTGATGTATATTGTGGGAGTTGTAGTCCACTGAGCGGTGTCACACTAAACTAAGTGACGTATATTGTGGGAGTTGTAGTCCACTGAGCGGTGTCACACTAAACTAAGTGACGTATATTGTGGGAGTTGTAGTCCACTGAGCGGTGTCACTAAACTAAGTGACGTATATTGTGGGAGTTGTAGTCCACTGAGCGGTGTCACACTAAACTAAGTGACGTATATTGTGGGAGTTGTAGTCCACTGAGCGGTGTCACTAAACTAAGTGACGTATATTGTGGGAGTTGTAGTCCACTGAGCGGTGTCACTAAACTAAGTGACGTATATTGTGGGAGTTGTAGTCCACTGAGCGGTGTCACACTAAACTAAGTGACGTATATTGTGGGAGTTGTAGTCCACTGAGCGGTGTCACACTAAACTAAGTGACGTATATTGTGGGAGTTGTAGTCCACTGAGCGGTGTCACACTAAACTAAGTGACGTATATTGTGGGAGTTGTAGTCCACTGAGCGGTGTCACACTAAACTAAGTGACGTATATTGTGGGAGTTGTAGTCCACTGAGCGGTGTCACACTGAACTAAGTGACGTATATTGTGGGAGTTGTAGTCCATTGAGCGGTGTCACACTAAACTAAGTGACGTATATTGTGGGAGTTGTAGTCCACTGAGCGGTGTCACACTAAACTAAGGGATGTATATTGTGGGAGTTGTAGTCCACTGAGCGGTGTCACACTAAACTAAGTGACGTATATTGTGGGAGTTGTAGTCCACTGAGCGGCGTCACACTAAACTAAGTGACGTATATTGTGGGAGTTGTAGTCCACTGAGCAGTGTCACACTAAACTAAGTGACGTATATTGTGGGAGTTGTAGTCCATTGAGCGGTGTCACACTAAACTAAGTGACGTATATTGTGGGAGTTGTAGTCCATTGAGCGGTGTCACACTAAACTAAGTGACGTATATTGTGGGAGTTGTAGTCCACTGAGCAGTGTCACACTAAACTAAGTGATGTATATTGTGGGAGTTGTAGTCCACTGAGCGGTGTCACACTTAACTAAGAGATACTACGACAATCTGAGCCTTTCTTCACCTGATAAAAGATCTTTTAAACTGACAAACATCATGTGTGTAACTCATGGCTCAACTCAAACAGGATCAGAACATTATGATTCTCTCCCCGTTCACTACCGGACATATTTTAACCGACAGCCTGGACACAGGAAGGGGTGGGGCTTATACACAGGAAGGGGCGGGACTTCCCCTCTCCTCGGCCAGGAGGCGGAGCCTGGACAGGAAACAGATTCCACACACACGGATATTTAAATGTGAGAAAAAAAAAGTTTAATTGAATGTTGTAATGTTTTTATCCCAAAGAATGAGAGTGACCTCAGCGATGATGTCATCAAGTCAGATTTGTTCACTAAAATAAAGAGTCAAACAGACTTTCTTTAACGTGGATCGTTTTCTTTGTTTCAATAAAAACTTTATTGGTATATTTTTCTGTTGAAGTGCTTCACATGTGTTGATGTAAAACTATGTTATATATAACCATCACCAAACTACACCAGACTCCATGTAAATAATCAGGACTTTTAGCGTGTATAGAGCCAGCATATCTCCACCAGACTCCATGTAAATAATCAGGACTTTTAGCGTCTATAGAGCCAGCATATCTCCACATGTAAATGGGTGAATTAAGGGTTTATTTCAACCAAACCAGAGTGGTGATTGTTGGAACAGTGGAAAGATGAACCAAGACGGCTTTTGGTAGTTTTATTTAGTTCCTGTCCACTTTGAATGAAGTGTGTTTTACGAGTTAAACTAAAAGGATCTTACTCTTTAACTAAAAGGTCTATCTCTGTAGGGATCCATCCCATAATGTTGTCAGACTCTTAAAATAATAATGTGAGTCTGTCAGCAGCAACAACAGAACTTTTAGTGGACTCTAACTGCTGCTGAACATTAGTCCTGTAGGGTTACATTACAGCTCGGTTCTGGTTTAATACTGGACCAGTTTCAGAGACTGTTGTCTTAATTCCCTTTGTGATGCATACCCAGATGGCAAAAAATATCCACAGGGCTTCTTTTTGCCGCCGGCCCTAAGCTGTCGGCTATAGGTGCGTCCCGCTGGCGGGGATGAAACGTTTGCCGCCGAATACGTCACTCCCATTTCTTGCGAGATGCCGCCGGCGAACAGCTGGCGGGCCGACTGCTTCACTTTCTCTGGCGGTTGCCTCTGTCTAATGGACCGCGGCCGGCTGGTGGCAAGCCGCTTTGAAATACAAGGCTACTCTCAAAATCGACCAGCCATGTTGGTTTGGCATGTTGGGAGTTAGAGTGGAACTGACAGCGTTTTAACTAATTTTCACATTTGAAGCGATTATAAAATCATAATAGCCTATATGTGAATTACATCAAATAGTTTTTTTGCTCCAAAGCCATTAGGGTTTATAACAGATTCTTGACTTTTGATTCCATGATAAGGTAGGTTTAGGAAATGACATTTAAATTACTTTGAAACTCTGAATCGATTATACAGTAATAAATGTAAAATATATCGAATTATTTTATACACTTAGGTGAAAATTGTTTACATTTCTTTGATTTATGCACATCTGAGGCACACACTAAAAACTCCTGGTTTATTTCTTCAACCCAGTTTCTGGGTTATTTATGTTGGGTTAAAATCATGGGTTATTTTTTCAGAGAGTAACCATTTTCTGGGTTATAGGGTTGGCTTTCTCTCTCTCTCTCTCAATGTATTTTTAATTATTATATTGTCATGTCAACATTTATAATATGAACAATCACACTTGTGTGTTGTGTACATTATGATAAAACAGTATCACCATTTGTAGGAGAAATAAATTGACACACCCTCTAAACATGGATATATTAACTAAGAAGTAGAAGAAATAAGTTCATATATTAAACCCTTGCCCCTATGTGAGAGGCACATGAGACATGTTGCTTACAGATGCAGAATAAAGTGAAATCTAAAGGAAATGTAGAAGCAAAACATGCAATATATACAGTGCCCTCCACAATTATTGGCACCCCTGTTTAAGATGGGGTCATGGACTTCTAAAAATTCTCCTTTTTTTTAAACAACATAGAACTCGTATGCAAAAAAAGAGAAAAATCCAATCTTTTATTTAAGTACATTACTTTGGTGGTAAAAAAAAACACACATTTAGAAAAAGAAAACTTAAAATCATGTGTCCCACAATTATTGGCACCCCTAACAATTCCGCTGAAAAATTTAATTGATTTTTTTTTTTAAATATATTTTTCTGTAGTTGCTAAAGTTGGTCAGGGTATCTAAGAACTTTTAAATAGTAATTCATGACTTCCTGTTTCCCTGGGGTATAAATATGACGTGACACAGAGTCCTAATTCTCTTACCCATTTGTCAACATGGCAAAGACAAGAGAACACACAATTCAAGTAAGGCAGATGTGTGTCGACCTTCATAAGTCAGGCAATGGCTACAAGAAAATAGCCACTGGCCTTAACTTGCCCGTATCTACAGTCAGAGGAATCATTAAGAAGTTTAAAACAACTGGAACAGTGACAAACTAGGCTGGAAGAGGTCCCAAGTTTATCTTGCCACAACGCACAGTGAGGAGGATGGTAAGAGAAGTAAAAAAAAAGTCCTAAGCTCACTGTCACAGAATTGCATCAAAGAGTGGCATCTTGGGGTCACGAAGTCTCAAAAAAAAAACATCAGACGCTCTCTACATGCCAACAAGCTGTTTGGGAGGCATGCAAGGAAAAAAGCCTTTTCTCACTAACACTCACAAACGTAAACGTCTGGAGTTTGCTAAGCGGCACTGGGACTTCAACTGGGATTGTGTGCTTTGGTCAGATGAGACTAAGATTGAGCTTTTTGGCAACAAACACTCTAAGTGGGTCTGGCGTAAAACAAAAGACGAGTATGACGAAAAGCCCCTTCACCACCGTGAAGTATGGTGGAGGATCTGTGATGCTTTGGGGCTGTTTCTCTTCCAAAGGCCCTGGGAACCTTGTTAGGGTGCATGGCATCATGGATGCTTTGAACTACCAGGACATTTTAAATAAAAACCTGATGGCCTCTGCCAGAAAGCTGAAGATGGGTCGTCACTGGGTCTTTCAGCAGGATAATGATCCTAAACATGTGGCCAAAATCTACACAAAAAATGGTTCAGCAGTCACAAACTCAAGGTCCTCCCATGGCCATCTCAGTCCCCAGACCTCAACCCAATCAAAAACCTGTGGGGTGAGCTAAAGAGGAGAGTGCATGAGAGAGGACCCAGGACTCTGGATGATCTAGAAAGATTGTGCAAAGAAGAATGGTCAAAGATCCCTCTCTCTGTGTTCTCCAATCTTGTGAAATGTTATAGAAGGAGATTAAGTGCTGTCTTGTTGGCAAAAGGGGGTTGTACAAAGTATTAACATCAGGGGTGCCAATAATTGTGGGACACATGATTTCAAGTTTTCTTTTTCTAAATGTGTGATTTTTTTTTTACCACCAAAGTAATGTACTTAAATAAAAGATTGGATTTTTCTCTTTTTTTGCATTTGAGTTCTATGTTGTTTAAAAAAAAATGAGAATTTTTAGAAGTCCATGACCCCATCTTAAACAGGGGTGCCAATAATTGTGGAGGGGACTGTGTATATATATATATATATATATATATATATATATATATATATGTGTGTGTGTGTGTGTGTGTGTGTGTGTGTGTGTGTGTGTTTATGCGACAAAAAGTTAGCGTCATGTAGCAGTCCTGTTTAGGCACCAACATGACTAGGTTAGGTTAGATTAGATTAGATGTTACTTTAGATTCAAACACTCCCAAAGAACAGGTGTTTCCTGATCAAAGGCTGGTTTCCCCCAGAAGGGAACTCAGCTCTGTGGCTTGAAAGCTGTGTGTGTGTGTGTGTGTGTGTGTGTGTGTGTGTGTGTGTGTGTGTGTGTGTGTGTGTGTGTGTGTGTATGTGTGTGTGTGTGTGTATGTGTGTGTATGTGTGTGTATGTGTGTATGTGTGTGTCTGTGTGTGTGTGTGTGTGTGTGTGTGTGTGTGTGTGTGTGTGCGGGGTACATGTCATCTTCCCGTTGTCCAACAATCAAACTTCTTGTTTTTTTCTGGGTCAAAACCTTTTTTTCTAACTCTTTGTTGTTCATCATCACATAATTTAGGACTCAAATATTAGGAAACAAGTTCTGTTTTCAGACCTTCTTCTTCTCGGGGTCATTTAGTGTTTTCTAAACCCTCGTCCCTCCAGCCTCTCTGACTGAGTCCTTCAGCTGGACATCTGTCTCTCTGAGTCCCAGCAGCTCTCAGTCCTTCAGCTGGACATCTGTCTCTCTGAGTCCCAGCAGCTCTCAGTCCTTCAGCTGGACATCTGTCTCTCTGAGTCCCAGCAGCTCTCAGTCCTTCAGCTGGACATCTGTCTCTCTGAGTCCCAGCAGCTCTCAGTCCTTCAGCTGGACATCTGTCTCTCTGAGTCCCAGCAGCTCTCAGTCCTTCAGCTGGACATCTGTCTCTCTGAGTCCCAGCAGCTCTCAGTCCTTCAGCTGGACATCTGTCTCTCTGAGTCCCAGCAGCTCTCAGTCCTTCAGCTGGACATCTGTCTCTCTGAGTCCCAGCAGCTCTCAGTCCTTCAGCTGGACATCTGTCTCTCTGAGTCCCAGCAGCTCTCAGTCCTTCAGCTGGACGTCTGTCTCTCTGAGTCCCAGCAGCTCTCAGTCCTTCAGCTGGACATCTGTCTCTCTGAGTCCCAGC
This sequence comes from Perca schrenkii, assembly GCA_025617405.1. Taxonomy (NCBI): domain Eukaryota; kingdom Metazoa; phylum Chordata; class Actinopteri; order Perciformes; family Percidae; genus Perca; species Perca schrenkii. The sequence continues at coordinate 184,658 of CM046791.1, read as the reverse complement.
AGCTCTCAGTCCTTCAGCTGGACATCTGTCTCTCTGAGTCCCAGCAGCTCTCAGTCCTTCAGCTGGACATCTGTCTCTCTGAGTCCCAGCAGCTCTCAGTCCTTCAGCTGGACATCTGTCTCTCTGAGTCCCAGCAGCTCTCAGTCCTTCAGCTGGACATCTGTCTCTCTGAGTCCCAGCAGCTCTCAGTCCTTCAGCTGGACATCTGTCTCTCTGAGTCCCAGCAGCTCTCAGTCCTTCAGCTGGACATCTGTCTCTCTGAGTCCCAGCAGCTCTCAGTCCTTCAGCTGGACGTCTGTCTCTCTGAGTCCCAGCAGCTCTCAGTCCTTCAGCTGGACGTCTGTCTCTGAGTCCCAGCAGCTCTCAGTCCTTCAGCTGGACGTCTGTCTCTCTGAGCTGTGAGGAGGACGACAGCCATGCTGGATGGACTCTGCTTTAGTTAATTTAGCCCCTGTGTATCCTTTGTCTTGTGTCAGATCGTTTTGTGTCCTTGTCCTATCAGTTGTGTGTTTTGTATCCTGTCAGCGTGTTTTAGCCTGGTACCTTGGTTTTGGATTATTCGCTGTGTTCTTTTGTTCCTGTGAGTTTTTCCAGCCTCTGTGCTGCTGTTTTTGGTTCAATAAATCCTCGAGCTCAAACCTTCTCCCTGGGTTTGGGTCCACTATTCCCTGCTTCCCGTAACAGAACGATCTGACCAACATGGACCCAGCAGTGTGGAGGTTTGAACCTTTTTTTCACCCTTCGGACACCGATGGTGAGCAGTTGCTGGGATCTTTTCGTGGGGTGCATGAGAAGAACCCCGCTTTGGCCAAATGCATCATGGAGGTTCACTGGCAGGCTACTAAAAGAGAGTGTGTCCTTCTGTACTCCGAGCCTGTCAATCTGCTAGAGCCTGTGATGACCAGAGACCCCGAGCTCCCCAGTGTCCCAGAGTCCATGCTGGCTACCAGAACCGGCTACTTCCCCAGTGACTTTGCTGGTCTCCAGCCCCCTGAAACCTCTCCTGAGACTTTTCCCCTCTTGTCCTGTCTGCACCCCTGTAGACCTCTGTTCCCGTTGCCTGGTTGGCTGACTCCAGCCCAGCTGACCCTTCGCCTGTGCGGCCCCCAAAGGGGCTCCGCCTTGGCCGTCCTGTTTGGCCGCCAGAAGGGATTTGCCTTCGCCGACGGCCATCCTAACGAAGGCGTCCTGCCTGGCTGCTTCGGGGATCTACCCTCGCCCTCCTGTTCAAGACGTGAACTCTTCTGACCTGAAGATGAATAAAAACATATGAGTCAGTAAATGTGTGGATAGTTGAGCAGCCTTTATCTTCTCTGATGTTAGAAACTACAACTCAATCACACAGGCGGGAAAACACATGAAGCAAAACTAGACATGACAAGACAGAAAACGGATATCAAAATAAAACAGGAAATGGGAAAAACGACAGAAAACATGAAATCAATTAAACACAGAAACGTGACACAACACTAGACAACCCAAGGGAGAACAGAGAACACAGGAACTAACACAACATACACAATACAGAATAACCAAAAGACAGGAAACAGCAACAGAAATATACAAACAGGCAACAGTATCCATGTCACCGTGGAGGTTATAGAGGACGTACTCTGGGAGCTTCAGGTCATCTCTGCTCAACTCTACTCTGATGGAGGAATCAGCTGCCAGACATGGCAGAATGACATGATCTCCAGGATCAACTGTTACCACAGTCAGGTCTCAAATACAATAATCAACAATATTAATAATAACCAATAAATAATAAGGCCTGTTCACCCCCTGTTCACTTCCTCTCAACTAAACTGCGGCTATCTAAGGGAGAATACCGCTGGTTTATTTTATTAAACCATAAAAATGTGATTTGACACTTTTTTTAATGATATTTTGTCACCTTTGTCGATGTTTTTTTTTAGCTTCGTCAAACATTTGTCAATTTTCTTTTGTCATAGTTCTGAAATAGAAAGTTTTTGTAAAGGGGTCAAATTTGACTCAGGACAACAGGAGGATTAACCAAAAAATGTGGTATAATGTAATTTAAATTAGGTTTATTGACCATTGAATAAAAAAAGAAAATGTTGAATAAAAGTGACAACACTTTTTTTTTAAAAGAGTCAAAAGCATCGCAAAAAGCAAAACCGTCGTATTAATGTATGTCCTTCATGGCGACTAAACGTAGTGTGTGCAGAGGAAACCACAACACTTCCAGTCACCAGACACAGAGGAAGGAGGAGGGTTGATGTGATGCTATGACTATGAACTGAACAAAGAGTAGACATCATTTCACCAACTGTTAGGATGGAGGACACATCTCTACTGGGGCTACTCCGTAAGTAAACTCTAAAAACATCAGCTGAAAGAAATACAAAATTAAATGTTTTTGTTGGGCTAAACATGCTTCTGAATGTAAATATAAGTAGTTTATGAGAAGAAATGTTGCGAGTCATTTTAAAATGTTGACAGTTTTTGTGTTATTTCCATTCATTATTTAAACTTTAAATGTCTTGTTGTATCACAAACTCAAACTAACCTGAGGTTCATTTCTCTTCAGTTCTGACCTCACTGCTGAGCAGCCCAACAAACCAAGGTCAGTATAAACTCTGACAACACTTTATATTAAAGTACACAGAGTTACAGATATTCAAACAGAGAAAGGTTGATTTTGTCTGACTTCATTAGTTCAATAAAAGGTTTTCAAATGATCATTTTGTTCATTTCCTGAAAAGCAACGAGTTTGACCATACAAGGTTTACACCTGGCAGAGATGATATGTTCCCCTTTCTATATTGTGATTCTTAGAACTAATTTACTTGAAGTCTGTGACATACTAAACCACACAGCTTCCCTTTTCTGAAGTTACCTCTTCACACCTAACCCTCGTGTTGGCTTCCCGTCCACCATGCAACTTGTTCTTCCTCTCGTAAAAGTAGAAAATGAACCCTATTTAAAATAGAAATAAGAGCCTGGAGATCCAGACCCAACTCATAAAGCATAAGATGTGGGTGGACTCTGCCCAGCTTCCCTCATAGTCAGGCCATGGTTGATGACATGGTCCACCAAAGTTGCTCTTATATCATCAGAAATAGGGGTCCGTGCATGGCCTCTTTGACCTTGACCTTGACCTTGTCCTCCTCCTCTTCCTCTTCCTCTTCCTCTTGCTCTATGCCTCTTTGCTCTCCCTCCATCCATGCTTGCAAAGTTCTTGAAATTGCTAAACTGAGGGCTTTTTGTAGCTGGCTGATTGGTGTTCAGTTTTGCAAGTAAGTGCCTTCAGGTGTGTATTTGAGTGGTTGCAATTACCCGATGTGTTTTGTATTTTGGATACATGTGTTTTCCAAATGGCACCCTGAGATTTCATTTTTGAACGAAGTGTCTTCTGTATGAAATAGAGTGTAGTATGCAGGACCAAGTGTGTTGCATAAAGGAGTAAGTGTGTTGCAGAATTGCAACTAGAGTGCAAAGCAGCGCATTTGTTTAAGGTATGGGTACATGTGTTTAAGGTATGGTAACAAAAGCTTCAAGTTGTGTTACTTTAGTCTAAGCATGGGTCTATAGTGTTCAAGCAACGGGCAAAAACTGTAATGAGCATCATTACTGAATGCTAAAATACTTGTGATCATGATTTATATATGATATAATAGATATAATAAATAGTTATGATCATGATTTATATATGATATAATAGATATAATAAATAGTTATGATCATGATTTATATATGATATAATAGTTATGATCATGATTTATATATGATATAATAGATATAATAAATAGTTATGATCATGATTTATATATGATATAATAGATATAATAAATAGTTATAATCATGATTTATATATGATAGATATAATAAATAGTTATGATTATGATTTATATATGATATAATAGTTATGATCATGATTTATATATGATATAATAGATATAATAAATAGTTATAATCATGATTTATATATGATATGATAGATATAATAAATAGTTATGATCATGATTAATATATGATATAATAGTTATAATAAATAGTTATGATCATGATTATATAGGAGCTAACTGGTAGATTAGACTCTTAGCTACCAGAGGAGCTAACTGGTAGATTACACTCTAAATTACCAGAGGAGCTAACTGGTAGATTAATCTCTTAGCTACCAGAGGAGCTAACTGGTAGATTAAACTCTTAGCTACCAGAGGAGCTAACTGGTAGATTAAACTCTTAGCTACCAGAGGAGCTAACTGGTAGATTAAACTCTTAGCTACCAGAGGAGCTAACTGGTAGATTAAACTTTTAGCTATGAGAGGAGCTAACTGGTAGATTAAACTCTTAGCTACCAGAGGAGCTAACTGGTAGATTAAACTCTTAGCTACCAGAGGAGCTAACTGGTAGATTAAACTCTTAGCTACCAGAGGAGCTAACTGGTAGATTAAACTCTTAGCTACCAGAGAAGCTAACTGGTAGATTAAACTCGTAGCTACCAGAGGAGCTAACTGGTAGATTAAACTCTTAGCTACCAACAGAGCTAACTGGTAGATTAAACTCTTAGCTACCAGAGGAGCTAACTGGTAGATTAAACTCTTAGCTACCAGAGGAGCTAACTGGTAGATTAAACTCTTAGCTACCAGAGGAGCTAACTGGTAGATTAAACTCTTAGCTACCAGAGGAGCTAACTGGTAGATTAAACTCTTAGCTACCAGAGGAGCTAACTGGTAGATTAAACTCTTAGCTACCAGAGGAGCTAACTGGTAGATTAGACTCTTAACTACCAGAGGAGCTAACTGGTAGATTAAACTCTTAGCTACCAGAGGAGCTAACTGGTAGATTAAACTCTTAGCTACCAGAGGAGCTAACTGGTAGATTAAACTCTTAGCTACCAGAGGAGCTAACTGGTAGATTAAACTCTTAGCTACCAGAGGAGCTAACTGGTAGATTAAACTCTTAGCTACCAGAAGAGCTAACTGGTAGATTAAACTCTTAGCTACCAGAGGAGCTAACTGGTAGATTAAACTCTTAGCTACCAGAGGAGCTAACTGGTAGATTAAACTCTTAGCTACCAGAGGAGCTAACTGGTAGATTAAACTCTTAGCTACCAGAGGAGCTAACTGGTAGATTAAACTCTTAGCTACCAGAGGAGCTAACTGGTAGATTAAACTCTTAGCTACCAGAGGAGCTAACTGGTAGATTAATCTCTTAGCTACCAGAGGAGCTAACTGGTAGATTAAACTCTTAGCTACCAGAGAAGCTAACTGGTAGATTAAACTCTTAGCTACCAACAGAGCTAACTGGTAGATTAAACTCTTAGCTACCAGAGGAGCTAACTGGTAGATTAATCTCTTAGCTACCAGAGGAGCTAACTGGTAGATTACACTCTAAATTACCAGAGGAGCTAACTGGTAGATTAATCTCTTAGCTACCAGAGGAGCTAACTGGTAGATTAGACTCTTAGCTACCAGAGGAGCTAACTGGTAGATTAATCTCTTAGCTACCAGAGGAGCTAACTGGTAGATTAAACTCTTAGCTACCAGAGGAGCTAACTGGTAGATTAAACTCTTAGCTACCAGAGGAGCTAACTGGTAGATTAAACTCTTAGCTACCAGAGGAGCTAACTGGTAGATTAAACTCTTAGCTACCAGAGGAGCTAACTGGTAGATTAAACTCTTAGCTACCAGAGGAGCTAACTGGTAGATTAAACTCTTAGCTACCAGAGGAGCTAACTGGTAGATTAAACTCTTAGCTACCAACAGAGCTAACTGGTAGATTAAACTCTTAGCTACCAGAGGAGCTAACTGGTAGATTAATCTCTTAGCTACCAGAGGAGCTAACTGGTAGATTAAACTCTTAGCTACGAGAGGAGCTAACTGGTAGATTAAACTCTTAGCTACCAGAGGAGCTAACTGGTAGATTAAACTCTTAGCTACCAGAGGAGCTAACTGGTAGATTAAACTCTTAGCTACCAGAGGAGCTAACTGGTAGATTAAACTCTTAGCTACCAGAGGAGCTAACTGGTAGATTAAACTCTTAGCTACCAGAGGAGCTAACTGGTAGATTAGACTCTTAACTACCAGAGGAGCTAACTGGTAGATTAAACTCTTAGCTACCAGAGGAGCTAACTGGTAGATTAAACTCTAAATTACCAGAGGAGCTAACTAGTAGATTAAACTCTTAGCTACCAGAGGAGCTAACTGGTGGATTAAACTCTTAGCTACCAGAGGAGCTAACTGGTGGATTAATCTCTTAGCTACCAGAGGAGCTAACTGGTAGATTAAACTCTTAGCTACCAGAGGAGCTAACTGGTAGATTAAACTCTTAGCTACCAGAGGAGCTAACTGGTAGATTAAACTCTTAGCTACCAGAGGAGCTAACTGGTAGATTAAACTCTTAGCTACCAGAGGAGCTAACTGGTGGATTAATCTCTTAGCTACCAGAGGAGCTAACTGGTAGATTAAACTCTTAGCTACCAGAGGAGCTAACTGGTAGATTAAACTCTTAGCTACCAGAGGAGCTAACTGGTAGATTAATCTCTTAGCTACCAGAGGAGCTAACTGGTAGATTAATCTCTTAGCTACCAGAGGAGCTAACTGGTAGATTAATCTCTTAGCTACCAGAGGAGCTAACTGGTAGATTAAACTCTTAGCTACCAGAGGAGCTAACTGGTAGATTAAACTCTTAGCTACCAGAGGAACTAACTGGTAGATTAAACTGTTATTATTATTATTATTATTATTATTATTGCTGAAGCACCCCTAAAAAGGGGCTCAGCACCCCTAAAACTTGGATTAAGAAATGTTGTCATTCTAACATTTTTGTTCGTCTTTGACAAGGTTAAATAATGTCCAAAACTGCTGAAAAGGTTCGGAAGCGACTCACAAAAATGGAGAGACTAGAACGAGTGATGAGTGTCTGAATCTCCGATTCTCTCTGACCTCTCTCATACCGATATAAATAGAAAGGCTGTTGGGTGGAGAAAAGTTGCCCAGGGAGTTGACATGTCAGGTCGGTTAAATGTGATATAGCGGTATAATGTCAATAATTGTCTGTTGCTAGCTAACCAATTAGCATTAGCAGGTTTGTTTATCAGTACCATAGCAGCGCTAACTTCCGTCGGATAGGAACCGTCCGTAGCCTTATTTTCTATATATATGTCAATGCTTATTTTTCAGTTGTGGCTGACTATCAAACTAGACAATTAAAGAAAGTTTAATGTTTTTCTTTTGCTGTATTTATTCATTCCTCACACACAGAGGATTTAACCTGAACCAGGCTTAACTCCTGAACTCATAGCATTACTCTCTCTCTCTCTCTATGTGTGTGTGTGTGTCTGTGTGTGTGTGTGTGGCCTGCCAGTGAGCAATGGACATACGACAGTTCTTTAAAAGAAAAAAGACAGATTCAGGAGAGAGACTAGGGACAGTCCATAATGACCTCTGTCTTGTTTTTTGTTTTTTTTGTTCTTCTGAAAAGTGTTAAGCTAAAGTAACAGATAATGCAAACCAGCTATCTGTTGTATCAAATTACTTATCTAGCTAGGCAATGGTCCCCTGCTTTTATTTTTTTTTATTTATTTCAATTCAATTCAATTTTATTTATAGTATCAAATCATAACAAGAGTTATCTCAATACACTTTACAGATAGAGTAGGTCTAGACCACACTCTATAATTTACAAAGCCCCAACAATTCCAACAATTACAGTAATTCCCTCAAGAGCAAGCAGTGCGACAGTGGCGAGGAAAAACTCCCTCTTGGGAAGAAACCCGGGACAGACCCAGGCTCTTGGTAGGCGATGTCTGACCGGCCGGTTGGGGGTGTGATGAACAGTGGCGATAATAGTCAAATTAATAATGGAACAGTGACTGGATGTAGCGGGAAGCAGCAGGGTTCAGCAGGAAGCAGCAGGGTTCAGCAGGAAGCATCAGGGTTCAGCAGGACGCAGCAGGGTTCAGCAGGAAGCAGCAGGGTTCAGCAGGAAGCAGCAGTGTTCAGCAGGAAGCAGCAGGGTTCAGCAGGACGCAGCAGGGTTCAGCAGGAAGCAGCAGGGTTCAGCAGGACGCAGCAGGGTTCAGCAGGACGCAGCAGGGTTCAGCAGGAAGCAGCAGGGTTCAGCAGGAAGCAGCAGGGTTCAGCAGGAAGCAGCAGGGTTCAGCAGGACGCAGCAGGGTTCAGCAGGACGCAGCAGGGTTCAGCAGGAAGCAGCAGGAAGCAGCAGGAAGCAGCAGGGTTCAGCAGGAAGCAGCAGGGTTCAGCAGGACGCAGCAGGGTTCAGCAGGACGCAGCAGGGTTCAGCAGGACGCAGCAGGGTTCAACAGGAAGCAGCAGGGTTCAGCAGGACGCAGCAGGGTTCAGCAGGAAGCAGCAGGGTTCAGCAGGACGCAGCAGGGTTCAGCAGGACGCAGCAGGGTTCAGCAGGACGCAGCAGGGTTCAGCAGGACGCAGCAGGGTTCAACAGGAAGCAGCAGGTTTCAGCAGGACGCAGCAGGGTTCAGCAAGAAGCAGCAGGGTTCAACAGGAAGCAGCAGGGTTCAGCAGGACGCAGCAGGGTTCAGCAGGACGCAGCAGGGTTCAGCAGGAAGCAGCAGGAAGCAGCAGGAAGCAGCAGGGTTCAGCAGGAAGCAGCAGGGTTAAGCAGGACGCAGCAGGGTTCAGCAGGACGCAGCAGGGTTCAGCAGGAAGCAGCAGGGTTCAGCAGGAAGTAGCAGGGTTAAGCATGACGCAGCAGGGTTCAGCAGGAAGCAGCAAGGTTCAGCAGGACGCAGCAGGGTTCAGCAGGACGCAGCAGGGTTCAACAGGAAGCAGCAGCGTTCAGCAGGACGCAGCAGGGTTCAGCAGGACGCAGCAGGGTTCAGCAGGAAGCAGCAGGGTTCAGCAGGAAGTAGCAGGGTTCAGCAGGAAGCAGCAGGGTTCAGCAGGACGCAGCAGGGTTCAGCAGGACGCAGCAGGGTTCAGCAGGACGCAGCAGGGTTCAGCAGGACGCAGCAGGGTTCAGCAGGAAGCAGCAGGGTTCAGCAGGACGCAGCAGGGTTCAGCAGGACGCAGCAGGGTTCAGCAGGACGCAGCAGGGTTCAGCAGGACGCAGCAAGGTTCAACAGGAAGCAGCAGGGATCAGCAGGACGCATCAGGGTTCGGCAGGACGCAGCAGGGTTCAGCAGGACGCAGCAGGGTTCAACAGGAAGCAGCAGGGTTCAGCAGGATGCAGCAGGGTTCAGCAGGACGCAGCAGGGTTCAGCAGGAAGCAGCAGGAAGCAGCAGGAAGCAGCAGGGTTCAGCAGGAAGCAGCAGGGTTCAGCAGGACACAGCAGGGTTCAGCAGGACGCAGCAGGGTTCAGCAGGAAGCAGCAGGGTTCAGCAGGAAGCAGCAGGGTTCAGCAGGACACAGCAGGGTTCAGCAGGACGCAGCAGGGTTCAGCAGGAAGCAGCAGGGTTCAGCAGGAAGTAGCAGGGTTCAGCAGGACGCAGCAGGGTTCAGCAGGACGCAGCAGGGTTCAACAGGAAGCAGCAGGGTTCAGCAGGACGCATCAGGGTTCGGCAGGACGCAGCAGGGTTCAGCAGGACGCAGCAGGGTTCAACAGGAAGCAGCAGGGTTCAGCAGGATGCAGCAGGGTTCAGCAGGACGCAGCAGGGTTCAGCAGGAAGCAGCAGGAAGCAGCAGGAAGCAGCAGGGTTCAGCAGGAAGC
>CM046791.1:140000-170000 GCA_025617405.1 Perca schrenkii | reverse complement strand
GTCAGGTCCATAAAGTCAAGAACACACATGACAATAAAAATGATTTAGGAAATTTTTATTGAATAATTGCATTTCAGCTAATAAATTCTAAATTAAATGTTGGCGGTATGGCTCTGTTCAGGGAGTCCTCTGACCTCTCATGAGCACCATGAAATAGCAGAAAGTTAGAGGACAGCAGCAGCATTAGGGAACGCTCACACAGTTTAGGACTGTGTGAGCTGAACTATTCCCCCACATGAACAGAGCAGCAACGATGACATAGAAGCACACGACCAGGAGGAGCTGGGGAGGTGATGGGCGGCTGAGAAGTGAGCAGCAAGCAGGTAGGAGCAAACTGAATCTGCTTTAAATAGGGCGCCCTGTTTGAGTGTAGCCATTGAGCAGCGAGGGGTGTTGACCAGCTGATGGGCTAATCCAGATCAGCTGATCCAGCTCAGCTGGAGCAGATCAGCTGATGAGACCGTGTTGATGGCCAATAGCGTTTTCAATTTCTGTTCTAATGAAACTCACTTTGTTCTTTAGCTGATGACTCTCTGGTTTCTGTTCAGAGTCTGTCAGGTTGGTGGGAGGAGCCAGACGCTGTAGAGGAACACTGGAGGTGGAACATGAAGGAGAATGGAGACCAGTGAGTTACTATCGCTCTGTCTGGACCCTGAAGAGAGCAGCTGCTGCCTGCAGAGAGTCAGACTGTGGCTCTGCTGTTTCTGTAGAGAGAGAAGAGTCCTCAGAGAGATCTGTGTGGATGATCATGTCTGACTGTGTTGAGTCTGGATCTGCTCTGAGGGAGTGTGCAACATCAGCTTCCTCTAACTACTTCCTTCATCTCACCTGCTCAGGTAAACCCATCAAAGACATGAATGAATGAATGAATGAATGAATGAATAAATGCTTTTATTTCGAACAACATACAAAAACTTAAAATAAAAGACACAAAGTATTTCACTGTAAAAAAGAAAAAGCAAAATTAATAAAAACTGTTAAATGAATAATTGTGTCCTAAAGAAAGTAGAGAGGGGGGGGTCATACGGTTGTTCTACATTAAGTTACCCTTTAAATCATAGACCCCCCCTCTCTGTCTGTAGTGGGGGGGGCATACGGTTGTTCTACATTAAGTTACCCTTTAAATCATAGACCCCCCCTCTCTGTCTGTAGTGGGGGGGGCATTCGGTTGTTGTACATTAAGTTACCCTTTAAATCATAGACCCCCCTCTCTGTCTGTAGTGGGGGGGGGCATACGGTTGTTCTACATTAAGTTACCCTTTAAATCATAGACCCCCCCCTCTGTCTGTAGTGGGGGGGGGTCATACGGTTGTTCTACATTAAGTTACCCTTTAAATCATAGACCCCCCCCTCTGTCTGTAGTGGGGGGGGCCTACGGTTGTTATACATTAAGTTACCCTTTAAATCATAGACCCCCCCCTCTGTCTGTAGTGGGGGGGGGGCATACGGTTGTTATACATTAAGTTACCCTTTAAATCATAGACCCCCCCCTCTGTCTGTAGTGGGGGGGGCATACGGTTGTTCTACATTAAGTTACCCTTTAAATCATAGACCCCCCCTCTGTCTGTAGTGGGGGGGGGGCATACGGTTGTTCTACATTAAGTTACCCTTTAAATCATAGACCCCCCTCTGTCTGTAGTGGGGGTTGGGGGGGGGGTCATACGGTTGTTGTACATTAAGTTACCCTTTAAATCATACACCCCCCCCCTCTCTGTCTGTAGTGGGGGGGGCATACGGTTGTTCTACATGAAGTTACCCTTTAAATCATAGACCCCCCTCTCTGTCTTTAGTGGGGGGGGTCATACGGTTGTTGTACATTAAGTTACCCTTTAAATCATAGACCCCCCCCTCTCTGTCTGTAGTGGTGGGGGTCATACGGTTGTTGTACATTAAGTTACCCTTTAAATCATAGACCCCCCCCTCTCTGTCTGTAGTGGGGGGGGGGCATACGGTTGTTGTACATTAAGTTACCCTTTAAATCATAGACCCCCCCCTCTGTCTGTAGTGGGGGGGGGGCATACGGTTGTTCTACATTAAGTTACCCTTTAAATCATAGACCCCCCCCTCTGTCTGTAGTGGGGGGGGCATACGGTTGTTCTACATTAAGTTACCCTTTAAATCATAGACCCCCCCCTCTGTCTGTAGTGGGGGGGGCACATGGTTGTTCTACATTAAGTTACCCTTTAAATCATAGACCCCCCCCTCTGTCTGTAGTGGGGGGCATACGGTTGTTCTACATTAAGTTACCCTTTAAATCATAGCCCCCCCCCTCTGTCTGTAGTGGGGGGGGCATACGGTTGTTGTACATTAAGTTACCCTTTAAATCATAGACCCCCCCCTCTGTCTGTAGTGGGGGGGGCATACGGGTTGTTCTACATTAAGTTACCCTTTAAATCATAGACCCCCCTCTCTGTCTGTAGTGGGGGGGGCATACGGTTGTTCTACATTAAGTTACCCTTTAAATCATAGACCCCCCCTCTCTGTCTGTAGTGGGGGGGGCATACGGTTGTTATACATTAAGTTACCCTTTAAATCATAGACCCCCCCTCTCTGTCTGTAGTGGGGGGGGGGCATACGGTTGTTCTACATTAAGTTACCCTTTAAATCATAGACCCCCCCCTCTCTGTCTGTAGTGGGGGGGGCATACGGTTGTTCTACATTAAGTTACCCTTTAAATCATAGACCCCCCTCTGTCTGTAGTGGGGGGGGGGCATACGGTTGTTCTACATTAAGTTACCCTTTAAATCATAGACCCCCCCCCTCTAACAGGAAGTTATTATTTCTCTCTTTGTTCTTTAAAGGGTAACTACTGTTGTTCTACCTGGACCAGATGGTCCTGTTGATCAGGGTCACACAGATTAGAAAACTACTGGGGGGGGCACTGTGTCTGACTGGGGGGGGGGCACTGTGTCTGACAGGGGGGGCACTGTGTCTGACAGGGGGGGGCACTGTGTCTGACGGGGGGGGCACTGTGTATGACTGGGGGGGATACTGTGTACTGTGTTAAAATGTTTGTTTTCTGAATGGCGTTTGGATGGATCAGAGCTATGCTAACATTGTAGCTGCTCCATCAACACAACAGACACATTATTTCAGAACTTAATAGGTAGTTTTACTCTTCCCAAAGAAAGCTCCTTTAGTATCTGCTGTCTGTAAATAATGAGGAGCTACAGACAGCTACAATCATCTGTTCCTCCGTTTCTGCTTCAACAACGTGAGGACATCAGAGGATCTAAACACTTTAAAGACACAGCATCACACACATTTCTTTCTCCAGTTCAAATATTTAAACTCACACAAATACATGGCCTCTATTTACGTATTTCTATTGAGTTTGTATGTTATCACGTCATTGAATTCACACTTTACCTGGGGAGTGTGACCACGGTATAAAGATGAGTTCTGTTGTTAATGATGTCTGGTGTCTTTTCTCTCTCTCTATTGTATCTTCTATCATCTCTCCAGACTCTGTCAGGCTGGTGAATGGGACCAGTCTGTGCTCAGGCAGACTGGAGGTGAACACTAACCAGTCTACCCAGCGCTGGTCCTCAGTGTGTGAAGATGACTTTGACCAGCAGGATGCAGAGGTGGTCTGTAGGGAGCTTGGCTGTGGGGCCTCCTTCAGTCCTCCAGGGGGTGCTCTATGGAGAAGTGGAGCCTCCAATGAGGACCAAAGAGTTCCAGTGTGGAGGCCATGAGTCTGCTCTCTTGGACTGTAGCAGCTCAGGCTCAGATAGAAACACCTGCTCACCTGGAAAAGCTGTTGGACTCACCTGCTCAGGTAGAAGAGGAGCTGCAGCTCTGATTTGGTTCATTTCTGTCAGGTCCATAAAGTCAAGAACACACATGACAATAAAAAATGATTTAGGACAATTTTTTATTGAATAATTGCATTTCAGCTAATAAATTTAAATTAAATGTTGGCGGTATGGCTCTGTTCAGGGAGTCCTCTGACCTCTCATGAGCACCATGAAATAGCAGAGAGTTAGAGGACAGCAGCAGCATTAGGGAACGCTCACACAGTTTAGGACTGTGTGAGCTGAACTATTCCCCCACATGAACAGAGCAGCAACAATGACATAGAAGCACACGACCAGGAGGAGCTGGGGAGGTGATGGGCGGCTGAGAAGTGAGCAGCAAGCAGGTAGGAGCAAACTGAATCTGCTTTAAATAGGGCGCCCTGTTTGAGTGTAGCCATTGAGCAGCGAGGGGTGTTGACCAGCTGATGGGCTAATCCAGATCAGCTGATCCAGCTCAGCTGGAGCAGATCAGCTGATGAGACCGTGTTGATGGCCAATAGCGTTTTCAATTTCTGTTCTAATGAAACTCACTTTGTTCTTTAGCTGATGACTCTCTGGTTTCTGTTCAGAGTCTGTCAGGTTGGTGGGAGGAGCCAGTCGCTGTAGAGGAACACTGGAGGTGGAACATGAAGGAGAATGGAGACCAGTGAGTTACTATCGCTCTGTCTGGACCCTGAAGAGAGCAGCTGCTGCCTGCAGAGAGTCAGACTGTGGCTCTGCTGTTGCTGTAGAGAGAGAAGAGTCCTCACTCAGATCTGTGTGGATGATCATGTCTGACTGTGTTGAGTCTGGATCTGCTCTGAGGGAGTGTGCAACATCAGCTTCCTCTAACTACTTCCTTCATCTCACCTGCTCAGGTAAGCCCATCAAAGACATGAATGAATGAATGAATGAATGAATAAATGCTTTTATTTCGAACAACATACAAAAACTTAAAATGAAAGACACAAAGTATTTCACTGTAAAAAAGAAAAAGCAAAATAAATAAAAACTGTTAAATGAATAATTGTGTCCTAAAGAAAGTAGAGAGGGGGGGGGCATACGGTTGTTCTACATTAAGTTACCCTTTAAATCATAGACCCCCCTCTGTCTGTAGTGGGGGGGCATACGGTTGTTCTACATTAAGTTACCCCTTTGAATCATAGACCCCCCCTCTGTCTGTAGTGGGGGGGGCATACGGTTGTTCTACATTAAGTTACCCTTTAAATCATAGACCCCCCCTCTGTCTGTAGTGGGGGGGCATACGGTTGTTATACATTAAGTTACCCTTTAAATCATAGACCCCCTCTCTGTCTGTAGTGGGGGGCATACGGTTGTTCTACATTAAGTTACCCTTTAAATCATAGACCCCCCCCCCTAACAGGAAGTTATTATTTCTCTCTTTGTTCTTTGAAGGGTAACTACTGTTTTTCTACCTGGACCAGATGGTCCTGTTGATCAGGGTCACACAGATTAGAAAACTACTGGGGGGGGGGCACTGTGTCTGACTGGGGGGGGGGCACTGTGTCGGACAGGGGGGGGGGCACTGTGTCTGACAGGGGGGGGCACTGTGTATGACTGGGGGGGGGGCACTGTGTACTGTGTTAAAATGTTTGTTTTCTGAATGGAGTTTGGATGGATCAGAGCTATGCTAACATTGTAGCTGCTCCATCAACACAACAGACACATTATTTCAGAACTTAATAGGTAGTTTTACTCTTCCCAAAGAAAGCTCCTTTAGTATCTGCTGTCTGTAAATAATGAGGAGCTACAGACAGCTACAATCATCTGTTCCTCCGTTTCTGCTTCAACAACGTGAGGACATCAGGAGGATCTAAACACTTTAAAGACACAGCATCACACACATTTCTTTCTCCAGTTCAAATATTTAAACTCACACAAATACATGGCCTCTATTTACGTATTTCTATTGAGTTTGTATGTTATCACGTCATTGAATTCACACTTTACCTGGGGAGTGTGACCACGGTATAAAGATGAGTTCTGTTGTTAATGATGTCTGGTGTCTTTTCTCTCTCTCTATTGTATCTTCTATCATCTCTCCAGACTCTGTCAGGCTGGTGAATGGGACCAGTCTGTGCTCAGGCAGACTGGAGGTGAACACTAACCAGTCTACCCAGCGCTGGTCCTCAGTGTGTGAAGATGACTTTGACCAGCAGGATGCAGAGGTGGTCTGTAGGGAGCTTGGCTGTGGGCCTCCTTCAGTCCTCCAGGGGGCGCTCTATGGAGAAGTGGAGCCTCCAATGAGGACCAAAGAGTTCCAGTGTGGAGGCCATGAGTCTGCTCTCTTGGACTGTAGCAGCTCAGGCTCAGATAGAAACACCTGCTCACCTGGAAAAGCTGTTGGACTCACCTGCTCAGGTAGAAGAGGAGCTGCAGCTCTGATTTGGTTCATTTCTGTCAGGTCCATAAAGTCAAGAACACACATGACAATAAAAATGATTTAGGACATTTTTTATTGAATAAATTCTGAATTAAATTTTGGCGGTATGGCTCTGTTCAGGGAGTCCTCTGACCTCTCATGAGCACCATGAAATAGCAGAGAGTTAGAGGACAGCAGCAGCATTAGGGAACGCTCACACAGTTTAGGACTGTGTGAGCTGAACTATTCCCCCACATGAACAGAGCAGCAACAATGACATAGAAGCACACGACCAGGAGGAGCTGGGGAGGTGATGGGCGGCTGAGAAGTGAGCAGCAAGCAGGTAGGAGCAAACTGAATCTGCTTTAAATAGGGCGCCCTGTTTGAGTGTAGCTATTGAGCAGCGAGGGGTGTTGACCAGCTGATGGGCTAATCCAGATCAGCTGATGCAGCTCAGCTGGAGCAGACCAGCTGATGAGACCGTGTTGATGGCCAATAGCGTTTTCAATTTCTGTTCTAATGAAACTCACTTTGTTCTTTTGCTGATGACTCTCTGGTTTCTGTTCAGAGCCTGATGCTGTCAGGTTGGTGGGAGGAGTCAGTCGCTGTGGAGGAACACTGGAGCTGAAACAAGGAGAATGGAGACCAGTGAGTTACTCTGTGAGATACTATGACCCTGTCTGGACCCTGAAGAGAGCAGCTGCTGCCTGCAGAGAGTCAGACTGTGGCTCTGCTGTTTCTGTAGAGAGAGAAGAGTCCTCAAGCAGACCTGTGTGGTTGATCAGCTCTGACTGTGTTGAGTCTCGATCTACTCTGAGGGAGTGTGCTGCATCAGCTTCCTCTAACTACTTCCTTCATCTCACCTGCTCAGGTAAACCCATCAAAGACATCAATGAATGAATGAATGAATGAATGAATGCTTTTATTTTGAACAACATACAAAAACTTTAAATAAAAGACACAAAGTATTTCACTGTGAAAAAGAAAAAGCTAAATATTAAAAACGGTTAAATGAATAATTGTGGGGGGGGCATACGGTTGTTCTACATTAAAGTTACCCTTTAAATCATAGACCCCCCTTTAACAGGAAGTTATTATTTCTCTCTGTTCTTTAAAGGGTAACTACTGTTGTTCTACCTGGACCAGATGGTCCTGTTGATCAGGGTCACACACATTAGAAAAATACTGGGGGGGGGGCACTGTGTCTGACAGGGGGGGGGGCACTGTGTCTGACTGGGGGGGGGGCACTGTGTATGACTGGGGGGGGCACCGTGTCTGACTGGGGGGGGCACCGTGTATGACTGGGGGGGGGGCACTGTGTCTGACTGGGGGGGGCACTATGTCTGACGGGGGGGGCACTGTGTCTTAAAGGGGGGGGCACTATGTATGACTGGGGGGGCACTGTGTCTGACGGG
Source organism: Perca schrenkii (assembly GCA_025617405.1). Taxonomy (NCBI): domain Eukaryota; kingdom Metazoa; phylum Chordata; class Actinopteri; order Perciformes; family Percidae; genus Perca; species Perca schrenkii. Next base: position 162,423 of record CM046791.1, on the reverse strand, counting down.
GGGGGGTGGCACTGTGTATGACAGGGGGGGCAGTGTGTCTGAAAGGGGGGGGGGCACTATGTATGACAGGGGGGGGCACTGTGTGTGTAAAGGTGTTACAGAGAAAGGTGTGTGTGTGTGTGTGTGTGTGTGTGTGTGTGTGTGTGTGTGTGTGTGTGTGTGTGTGTGTGTGTGTGGGAAACCCTCTTTTAGTGTCTAAAGCCTGGTTCAGACAGCAGGATAATTAGGGTGATTTTAGCCCTGATTCCCCCCTCCCGACAATCCTAAGGATGCTCTGATTATGGTAAAATAATCTGATCAGATATTCCTGCCGTGTGTGGTTGCCGTGTGCTGCGCACCACACACTGTACCACCAAAACTGTTAGACCCGGGATGTTTCATCACCGTGTGTGGGGTCTCTCAGGATTGGAAAATCGGCCGACAATTTTAAAATCGTCCCGTGTGAAGCAGGCTTAAGTGACTGATGGGAACAACAATCTTTGACATTGGTCCAGCATTAAGAGAGATCTCTGCAGTCAGCAGCGGTGAAACAAGCTACAATGTTAGTTAACAGGACAACTGTTCAGCTTGTATTTACCTTCACTAGCGTTTAAAAAAAAAAAGAAAAAAAAAAGAACAACGAAACCTAACATGTGCGGCCGTTGTTGATTCTTCACTAAAGTTCTGTTTTTACTGCTGACAGACTCAGATTAATATTCTAAGTGTCTGACAACATTATGGAAAGGATTAATGTTAAAGAGTAGGATCCTTTTTTACACATAAAAACAGCCGCAAAATTGTGTTCTATAAACCCACCACACTCCATGTAAATAAACAGTAATTTTATCATCGTAAAATACACTGCTTTTAAAGTCGAGAGAAACAACATAAAACTATGAAAACCTGTTTTCGGTCATCTTTCCACTTTTCCAATCATCTAGTTTGGGTTGAAATGAACACATAGTTTACTGATTTACATGTGAAAATAGTCTGGCTCTATACACGCTAAAAGTACTGTTTTTCTAAATGGAGTCTGGTGGGTTTAGTGTTAGCGACCTCAGAGCTGTTTCTGGTTTAACAGAAAGGTCTTAAAGAGGGTTTAAAGGTCTATCTCTGTAAGGATCCTTTCAAAATGTTGTCAGACACTTAGAATAATAATCTGCGTCTGTCAGCAGCAACAACAGAACTTTTAGTGAACCAAATTGACGATGCACATTTGTCCCAAAGGGGGACATTGTTGACAGAATTGAAGAATAATACATTAGTGTGCTCATGATGACCTACATTATATACTGGTGTGTGTGCTCCTTCCTCTGTCCCAGTGACAGTCAGTGGTTTCCATTGGACTGAACTGTAAAGTTATCCAGGACAATGACATCCTGAAGTGTAGAGAAGTGGACTTGTTTCTGGAAGCTTCAAACTGTCTGTCTGTCTGTCTGTCTGTCTGTCTGTCTGTCTGTCTGTCTCTGTGATTACAGACCTGCTGCTTCAGCCCAACATCTCTGTGTCCTCCTCCATGGTCGGGGTCTCAGAGGAGGACCAGCAGGAGGTGTTCCAGGTGTTCTGGGGCTCCAAATTCACCATCAGCTGCTCCATCCAGCCACAGTACCCAGGAGGCTCCTTCCAGCTCACCTTCACCTCCTCCAACTCAGCACAGAACTACACCCAGCCAGCTGTCAATCACTCTGCCCACTTCCTGTTTCCTGCTGCAGAGCCCGCCCACCAAGGAAGCTACAGCTGTGTTTATCACCTCTATGTTTTCTCTCATGACTTCTCCTCTGAGAGCCCTGTGCTCCCTCTCAGCATCATGGGTAAGCTGACTGTTTACAGGATTGGAGAAGATGATTGGTCCAAACTGAGTGAAAATGATCAGCTGATAACATGTTTCTGAACTGACTCTGTGACAACTATCATCGTGTTACACGTGTCAGATAGTAACCAAACTCATTCAAAGTGTAAAAATGGTAACAGCTAACAATTAACTGAAGGACAGAGCATGTTTGGTTACAAGGATAACTCTGGTTCTCTGAGAACTGAGCGAGGTGTTTCACTACGAGAATCACCTTCTGATGTGACCAATCACAAAGCTCTGACCATGGGATGATATAAAGTAAATATGAAGTGTACTAAGTGTGAGAGATAAGTGCCCATGTTGAAGTGATTTTAGATTTCAGGTCAGTTTGTGTTTAATGGGAGCTGTTGGACTCATGATGTTGTGTGATGTGTTTACTGTCCATGTGTTCCATCAGATCCGAGGCCTCTAATCATCAGAGCGATCCTCCTGCCACTGATTCTGCTGGTGGAGAACATTGTCCTTTACTTCTACTGTAGGGTATGGACTCTCTCTCTCTCTCTCTCTCTCTCTCTCTCTCTCTCTCTCTCTCTCTCTCTCTCTCTCTCTCTGTGTTGTTTCCACCACTGACTGTGTTTGTTAAACTGAAGAGAGGAGTGATGCAGGAAGTCACATCTGTGTTCTGTCATGTCTCTCCAGGCCAACAGGGGTCAGCTGCCGTGCAGACAGGAGAACATTGAGCCAGATTATTATAACCTGGGTGTCCCTGCAGCTGAAGGAGGGCCGACTGAAGAGGAAGGAGCTCTGGGAGCAGAGTAGCACCTCCAAGGAGCTCATGGAGGTTAAGCATGTATGCACCTTTTTACCCCCACTTGGAATAATTCCCATTTATTTACCCTTACAAAACTTAAATTCAGGTTTTTCAAGTTCTACATTTTCACTGAAAGCCCCTGGTATTCCCAAACATTTTAAAGAACTTTGCCATTCACAAGCGCAATTAGAAGGTACCTACCGTTTCAACCTGGACCCTATTTTCTATGTTTTTGTGACTGATGGGAACAACCATCTTTTACATTGGCCCTGTATTAACCCTCCTAACCCCAAAACAGGTTAAAAAAGCATGTTTTGTTTAAAAGATTACCAAAGAAAAAACACTTATCCTAGAAAGTAGCTGAAAAAACAGTAGTTTCCCTTTAAGGTACAACTGGGAAGAGTGCTCGACAACCTTAAAATAGCTTCCGCACTCGCCCATTTTTATTATCCACCCAGGCCAAACTTTCCCATGAGGCCATCTCAATTTCTTTCTTGAGTCATAACAGGGATAAAGAAAAGAGTCTTTTGAATGTCAAGATGAGTTTCACAGCCCTTCCAGATGGTTCTCTCCTCAAGACTAAAGTTATCTGAATGTACTGTTGATGTGATCTGAGTTACCACCGGATTATGTCAAGTCACAAACACCACTTGAGCTTTAAAAACTTTAAAAACATCCCTTTTAAATTACATTTAGAACAGATAAAAAATGTGCCATTCGCATTAAATCATGAGTCAACTATAGACAATCATATGATTAATCATAATCAGATGTTTTCATGTTGACATCCCTAATTAAAATAAATGGGAAAAAAAAACATTGACAAAAACTCAAAATTCTTTGATTACGATTTTATCGTGAAATACCAGAACACGATCCAGGTTGGTGATCAACATCTGGTGCTATGGTGACGATCTGTTGGTGTTTGGGATTAAAGAAATACAATGAAGGAATCAAAGTCATGTAGCTCACACACACAGTACAATATTAAAAATCAGAGGCTGTTTTCACACAAATTTCATCTCATTTCATAAGAACTATTTGTTTTTGTAGTTCAGGAATGTACTTTTTGTGTAATGATGGATTTTGCTTACTTTTGTAATTAAAGATTTTTCCTTTTTAACAAAATCCAGTTCAGCCTAAAGATTTGCGACAAAATGAACCCATTTAAGAACATTGAACGAAATGTTGAAGCGGTCTGAACCGGCCCGTCTCAGCTCGACTAAAACCAGCTGATGGTGTCGCTGTGACTCAGCTGGTGGAGTCTCCAGAGGCTGGTTTATAACGTAAGAGACGTCTCCTGTTTCTACACCAATAGAGAAGTCAGCTGGTGGAGTCTCCAGAGGCTGGTTTATAACGTAAGAGACGTCTCCTGTTTCTACAGCCAATAGAGAATCAGCTGGTTGATATAGCTACCAACTGTAGAATCCATTTATTTTATGTTACAAGCTGTCAGCTGATGAAATGTCAGAGTTTTAGACGGAGGCTCAACGAGCGCCGTGAGCACGGTATGTGGTGGAGCGAGCTAGAGAGAGACTGAAGAGAGAAGAGCAGCGTTAGAACAAAGCAGAGAATCAGAGAAATAAAACATAGTTTTCTCTGTTTCATCTCTACTAGAAATGCAGCTGTAGCAAGTATCTCACTATCACTCTCTTCATTCATATCTTAAGATGCTACAAATAATATCCAGCTACAAAAAGCCAGAAAAGTCTGAAGTTAGAGCAGAAGTCCAGAGAGTGGTTTCTATGGAAATGATCCACCGTCTCGTCTGATTGGTGGAAACTGGCAGCTTTCAGAACGCTGCAGACCGAAGACTCTCAGGGAGACTAAAGTTTACTCTCATCTCGTCCTCAATCTTTGGTCTGAACTGGACTTTACAAATGTTTGTTTTTGTATTTCAAGAATTTACTTATTGTGTAATGATGGATTTTACTTATTTTTTTAATAAATGATTTTCTTATTTTATAACAATTTTGCTGATATTTGTTATCCAGATTTTGATTATTTCTGTAATTAGGCATTTTGATTAATTATGTGCTTAAAGCAACATTGTGTAACATTTGTATTCTTTGTAAGTTACACAGTGTGAGAACAGGCGATCAGGTTCAGAGGGGAAATGACTGAGACAACTTTCTTCCTGTTGCAGTTAGATTTTTGATTAAGTAATTAATGAAAGAGATATTTTTGTGTGTGTGTGTGTGTGTGTGTGTGTGTGTGTGTGTGTGTGTGTGTGTGTGTGTGTGTGTGTGTGTGTGTGTGTGTGTGTGTGTGTGTGTGTGTGTGTGTGTGTGTGTGTGTGTGTGTGTGTGTGTGTGTGTGTGATCTCGGCAGACCTCCGATGCTCGAAGCAACATCGACATGTAAACACACTTAAATCCTGCAGATTCTGTTTGGGTCTGATTATTATTAGACATTTTTAACTGGTATCTTTCAGAGCGGAGCATCGCTAGTTTCAAGTTGTCTCCTCGATGGTCAGAAATGGGATTTACAAATTGTTGTTGTTTTTAACAACGGATTTTGCTTATTATTGTAATGACTGAATTTTTGTATTTTGTAACAATTGTGCCTTTATTAGCTATCCGGAATTTTGCTCATTTTTGTTGTTAATCATTTAGATGAATGTTGTCCAACAGCATTGCGTAACATTGATATTTTCATTGATATAATGCCAGAATTATAGTCATCTCTTTATTCTTTTCTTATTTTTAGGTTCTTTATTTCATTGTTTCTATTTGTAAGTTGAAACAATTGTATGTGTTAATGCATCTACTTCTTGTTATGTTTGTATTGATGTCTAAATGTGTAGAATTATAAGTGACACCAAAAAAAATTAATAAAATCATCCTTAAATCCAAATATTATTATTTGAATCGGCTGTTTTTTCTGTGTTGTCAGACTCCAGCTAAGAAGAAGGTGAGTGTTTTAAGACAAAGCCTCCAATTTACTTCAGAAACGATCAATAGTAAATATGAAGGAATAAAGTTATTGTAGTAAACTGATGAAGTAGGAGGCCTGTAGTTCTGTTATTGTAGTAAACTGTTGAAGTAGGAGGCCTGTAGTTCTGTTACTGTAGTAAACTGTTGAAGTAGGAGATCTGTAGTTCTGTTATTGTAGTAAAATGTTGAAGTAGGAGGCCTGTAGTTCTGTTATTGTAGTAAACTGTTGAAGTAGGAGGCCTGTAGTTCTGTTATTGTAGTAAACTGTTGAAGTAGGAGGCCTGTAGTTCTGTTATTGTAGTAAACTGTTGAAGTAGGAGGCCTGTAGTTCTGTTATTGTAGTAAACTGTTGAAGTAGGAGGCCTGTAGTTCTGTTATTGTAGTATACTGTTGAAGTAGGAGGCCTGTAGTTCTGTTATTGTAGTAAACAGTTGAAGTAGGAGGCCTGTAGTTCTGTTTTTGTAGTAAACTGTTGAAGTAGGAGGCCTGTAGTTCTGTTTTTGTAGTAAACTGTTGAAGTAGGAGGACTGTAGTTCTGTTATTGTAATAAACAGTTGAAGTAGGAGGCCCTTAGTTTTGTTATTGTAATAAACTATTGAAGTAGGAGGTCGGTAGCTTTGTGGCTATTTTGGCAGTTATAAGATAAGATAAGATAAGATATACTTTATTGTCCCCGAAGGGAAATCTGTTTTGGACTCTGTCCGTTCCGCAGCTTTACAAAGTCAACACAAAATACAGAAAATAAGCATCACTCAACACTTGCAACACAAAACATGCTCTCATATACATACCACATAATGCACAACCTAAATGGCCTACGTTAGGTGGTTTGTAAGTTTTTTTTATTGGGTTAGTGGTCCTTGGTCTGAAAAAGTTTTAGAAACACTGTCTTATTCTCCGTATGTCTACGGCACACGTTCTTCTCCTCTAAATTTGTCTCTGTGCAAAGAGCCTAAAGACAGAGATATAAAAATGTCAACAAACATCTCCATATTAATAAATGCTCATGTAGAACAGTTAGTAATGTTGATAGGCTCATTAATACTTTAGAGACTGTGTCACCTTAACCATTAGGCTCAAATACGTTCACAGGGTAATTTGAGGATTCTTGAAGTTAAATTTAAGGCTTTTTAAGACCTTTATAATACCACCTAGGATGAAATTTAATGCCAACTTCACAGCCATTCAATGGAAAATCAATGTGGATTTTAGGCCTGAGAAAAGATGGATTTACCAAGTAATGTCACCTGGATTTAATAAAACATTTTATTATAATACTCAACAATCATATTTAGTTCACAATAGCTTTGTAAGGTGTGTTTGCACTCTAATACCCTCAGACAATAAAGTAGTTGTTGCATGAAGAGCTCTTATGCTATGAAACTAAACATACAAAATAAATAGGATAATAGGAAAATAAAACGTGCATTATGAGGTGTCCGGCCAAATATGTTCTTGAGGCTCAAATATGTTTATTATAACTCGGTAATGAGAATGCGTTGCTAATAACGGAGATACGTAAACATTGGCCATGGCAGTCATTTAATCTGACACTTCTTCCCCGTTTATTTACCTGCTTGAAGCCACAAAGAGAACCTCTCTGCTGTAATATAAGGTTTGGGGCATAGATATGATAATAATATTATTATTAAAGGGGTGACAGAATGATTACATAGGGTATTTCACACTGTTCCTTAAGGTCTCCTAATGGGGTATGTAACATTGATTGGGCTGAAAATTGCCTGGTTGCTATTTTATGGGCCCTGTGTTTTGGCCCTATTTTGGAACAAGAGCTTTTCTTCCAAATATGGTATGCTCATGAATATTTAGATGAGCTGCACGCTGATTGGTTGAGGAACCACTTAAGCATACATTGGAGACGAGACAGCAGGTCTCATATTTCAGACACTGCAATGTTTCGTTACTAAATGCACTTCTGAGACTTTTTTATGTGAGAAATCAACTATATAAAGCTCAAATATGTTTCGTTTTACAAAAATTGATGGCTAATTGCAAATTTGGTAAGACGTGTCGGACTTCAGGAGCTCCACACAGTGTGATGAGAAAGCGGCAGCGGAGAAAGTCACCGTTTCTGGGTTACTGGACTACCGGAGCTTGGTGCGCTGCGGAGCTGGCCGGCTGCCAGCATGACTATAGTATATTTAAAGTTTGAATTTCATCATGCCACTTATATTACAGGTACCCCTAAGGTCTTACAAAGCTAACGCTTGTGTTCAATTTCAATTTAATGCATTTTTGTGAATATGAGGAGTTTCGTTAGCTGCTAGTGTCCATTCAATCCTCTGGGTAGCTAGAGATCGCAGCTAGCTAGCTAGCTACACCTTCGGAATAACTGTAATATATTTACAGTTTGAATTTTGTCACGCCACTTATATAACAGCTACCTTAAGGTCTTAAAAAGCTGCTAGTGTCCCTTCAATCCTATGGGTAAAGATCGTGGCTAGCTGCAGGCCCTGGACCTCCGTCAGGGCCTCGGCATTTGGTAGTCCAGTAACCCAGAAAACAGCCCATATTTGACCTCTACATTGTTGATTTCTCGCATAAAAAAGTCTCAGAAGTCAATTTAGTAATTAACGCTGTTGGCTTTTTTTTCAAGTAGGCATTACTTAATTATGCTAGCATCCAAGTAACAGTTTGATTTGGTTTTATCTGTAACAACTGACTCCCATAGGCTGTATAAAACCATTACTCTTAGAAAATACACAATCGTATTTATCATGATTCTTTTCTTGCGGCTATGGCTATATTACCACTACATTACAGCCCCTACAACATTACACATATCATTATAAATATTTTTAAACAGTGACGATATAACCCGGACAAGCTAACACTGAACCACATGAAAAGCTAAAACAACTTGTTACCCTGGGATAGGCAGTGTTTTATTTTGTCCACAAGAGTCGCACTTATTGAACCCAGAGAGAAACATATCGCCTGAGCTCAATGCTCCTTAAATCATTTAAATATCGTTATCTGCTGTGTTGGAGTTTGATTAGAACCATAGACTGTAAATATTAACAGTCTATGATTAGAACATTGCTTTTGGATAGAATCATTCGATAGACACAAAAGCTTAAATAACACTGTATTGCAAACACATTTTGCAAACACAGAGGTATGTTTTGCTATTCAATATAGGCCTACACAAAATGAAACTTTACTGTAGATCATTACGTCCATGCCTTCAGAACTTGTAGGTAGAATATTAACACTTGTATTCGACTTTTCCTGGCTCAGTGGCTCGTACGGTATGTTAACAGTTTTATCTGAGTTAGATCGTCACTATTTAAAAAACATTTATTTTACCATAGACCTGTGTAGTATCGTAGGGGGCTATAATGTAGGCTACAGTGGTCAATATAGCCGTAGCCGCGAGGAAAGAAAACGTGATAAATACGTTTGGGTATTTTCTAGTAAAGTAAAAGGTAACCAGTTGTTTCAGATCAACTCAAGACAACATGTTACCTGGGTGCTGCCGTAGTTAATTAATACCTGACTGGAAAGCAGGAGATTCATGAGCCTCATAGCTCACAGCGTAGAGCTGCTGTTAACAGGTGATATATGTTTTTGCCCTTGTGAGATCGAAACCACCTCGACACAATCTTGCAATCATTATATTTTCATAAATTTCTTTTTTGAATGTGTCTCTGATGTAGTGCTCACTTATACCATCATATTTGCCGCAGTAGATCTGGGAAGAGTTTTCAAAATCGGCAGTAATATGTTTGTGATTGTGTGACGAAAAAAAAAAGTGGATTAAAAACTGCATTAACATTCACTTTTTATATCTACATGCGTGCTGGTCTTACAGGGAGGTGTGTTCAGATGCCTTCTGCTGGTCTTACAGGGAGGTGTGTTCAGGTGCATTCTGGGTGTATTGCTACCTTGAGACAGCGGGAAGTGATCGCACCATTGACCAACAAAAACCTGAGGCCTGTACTACGAAGCAAGATCAACTTGTCCTGGATTTCTTTCAGTAATCCGGCTTCACTAACCCTAACAACTGCGGTCCCGGATAACCGGTGTCACGAAGGTGGTTATCAACTAGTTCAATCAAACCAGGTTTGTCCAATCTAGAGACGGGCGCGTTCACATAAAAGAGGCCAATCGCAAACATCTACTAGAGCCGCATGTTATATATAAGAAGAGCAAACTATAATTCTACATAAATATGAAGGACACAGACTCGGTTTTACAGGGAAAACGCAATACAGTCGCTGCTTCCCAAAACAGGAAGGAAAGCTGGCAAAAACAAAAATATCCGACGCTGTAGATGTTTAAATCACAACGCTTATTAATATCACTTCCTCATCAGTCAGGACCAAGATCTGACCATAATTACACTTGGGCTTTCCATAAACTGTCGTTGCTTTAGCCTATTATTTCAGTTGCAACCCTGGCAGTGGGAAGCCATCGTGAGAGCAAGTAAAAAATATAAAAACATTCAAACCGATGTGTGCATTGGCGACACACGGCTCAAGAAGCCGATATGTAATTCCCTCCCATTAAAATATATAGGCTATATTTCATACAAATATCCATGTTAACGGGGTTGTTGGTCTCTCAATGTTTTAACTTTTATGAGCGCACCCCTCTCTCCCCCCCTCTCTCTCTCTGTCTCTCTCTCTCTCTCTCTCTCTCTGCACCGTGCTCCGCTTAATCTTCTTTAAGAATGGTGACGCTGTTATCAATCGAGTATTGATCGGTCAGTAGGCGGGGCTTTAACACTGAGTATTGATTGGTCAGTAGGCGGGGCTTTAACACTGAGTATTGATTGGGCAGTAGGCGGTGCTTTAACACCGGTTGATCTCTGATCTCAAACTTAACCTGCTCCCGACCAGCTTAGGTGTTCAGCATGAGTTACCACGGCGACTGAACCCGATAACAAGTGATCCACCTTCGTAGTACAGAAAATCCTGGGTTGAGCCTTAAGTTAGCTCGTTAACGCCAAATACTGCTTTGTAGTACAGGCCTTTGGTCTAAAGTAGAGGTGTGAATCTTCACTGATCTCCCGATTCGATTTGTTAACGATTATCATGTCAGCGATTCAATTAGATTTGATATCTCGATGCATCACAATGCGTCAAATAAATGTTTCTATTAAAGCTATGTAGGATATTTAATTCATAGCTTTTCAATCTTCAAAACCCAAACATTCTGCAGTGCTCTAATACTAAATAAATTGGATACATAAAACTACAGCACTGAGCACATGGCACTTCCTGAATGTGCAAAACATAACAGAATATGTAAACAGAAAGGTTGTTAGGCCTACATTGTAAACAGAAATAATCGATTATGAGCATCGTCCATGTCCACGATTCAATGCATCGATTATTTGATTAATTTCAACACTCTAGTCAGTAACGCAGCATTTCATTGTTATTTTAACAGCGCATTAGTAAAATGCTCCTAGGCTCATGCACAGCATGTGCACACACACAGGGACGCTCAGCACCACATACACATGCATCCATCCATCCATCCATCCATCTTCGTCCGCTTATCCGGTGTCGGGTCGCGGGGGGAGCAGCTCCAGCAGGGGACCCCAAACTTCCCTTTCCCGAGCAACATTAACCAGCTCCGACTGGGGGATCCCGAGGCGTTCCCAGGCCAGGTTGGAGATATAATCCCTCCACCTAGTCCTGGGTCTTCCCCGAGGCCTCCTCCTAGCTGGACGTGCCTGGAACACCACCCTAGGGAGGTGCCCAGGGGGCATCCTTACCAGATGCCCAAACCACCTCAACTGGCTCCTTTCGACGCAAAGGAGCAGCGGCTCTACTCCGAGCTCCTCACGGATGACTGAGCTTCTCACCCTATCTCTAAGGGAGACGCCAGCCACCCTCCTGAGGAAACCCATTTCGGCCACTTGTACCCTGGATCTCGTTCTTTCGGTCATGACCCAGCCTTCATGACCATAGGTGAGGGTAGGAACAAAAACTGACTGGTAGATCGAGAGCTTTGCCTTCTGGCTCAGCTCTCTTTTCGTCACAACGGTGCGATAGATGGAATGTAATACCGCACCCGCTGCGCCGATTCTCCGACCAATCTCCCGCTCCATTGTCCCCTCACTCGCGAACAAATACTTGAACTCCTTCACTTGGGGTAAGGACTCATTCCCTACCTGGAGAAGGCATTCCATCGGTTTCCTGCTGAGAACCATGGCCTCCGATTTAGAGGTGCTGATCCTCATCCCAACCGCGTCACTCTCGGCTGCGAACCGATCCAGTGAGTGCTGAAGGTCACAGGCCGATGATGCCATCAGGACCACATCATCTGCAAAAAGCAGCGATGAGATCCCCAGCCCACCAAACTGCAACCCCTCCCCACCCCGACTACGCCTCGATATCCTGTCCATAAATATTACAAACAGGATTGGTGACAAAGCGCAGCCCTGGCGGAGGCCAACCCTCACCTGAAACGAGTCTGACTTACTGCCGAGAACCCGGACACAGCTCTCACTTTGGTCGTACAGAGATTGGATGGCCCTGAGTAGAGACCCCCTCACCCCATACTCCCGCAGAACCTCCCACAGTATCTCCCGGGGGACCCGGTCATACGCCTTCTCCAAATCCACAAAACACATGTAGACCGGTTGGGCATACTCCCAGGCCCCCTCCAGGATCCTTGCGAGAGTGAAGAGCTGGTCCGTTGTTCCACGACCAGGACGGAATCCGCATTGTTCCTCCTCAACCTGAGGTTCGACTATCGGCCGAACCCTCCTTTCCAGCACCTTGGAGTAGACTTTACCAGGGAGGCTGAGAAGTGTGATACCCCTATAATTGGCACACACCCTCTGGTCCCCCTTTTTAAAAAGGGGAACCACCACCCCAGTCTGCCACTCCTTTGGCACTGTTCCAGACTTCCACGCAATGTTGAAGAGACGTGTCAACCAGGACAGCCCCTCCACACCCAGAGCCTTGAGCATTTCTGGATGGATCTCATCAATCCCCGAGGCTTTGCCACTGTGGAGTTGTTTGACTACATCAGTGACTTCCGCCCGGGAAATCGACGACAATCCCCCGTCATCCTCCAGCTCTGCCTCTAACATAGAGGGCGTATTAGTCGGATTCAGGAGTTCCTCAAAATGCTCCTTCCACCGCCCTATTACCTCCTCAGTTGAGGTCAACAGTGTCCCATCCTTACTGTACACAGCTTGGATGGTTCCCCGCTTCCCCCTCCTGAGGTGGCGAACAGTTTTCCAGAAGCACTTTGGTGCCGACCGAAAGTCCTTCTCCATGTCTTCTCCAAACTTCTCCCACACCCGCTGCTTTGCCTCATTTACGGCAGAGGCTGCAGCCCTTCGGGCCCTTCGGTACCCTGCAACTGCCTCCGGAGTCCTCTGGGATAACATATCCCGGGAAAGACTCCTTCTTCAGTCGGACGGCTTCCCTGACCACCGGTGTCCACCACGGTGTTCGTGGGTTACCGCCCCTTGAGGCACCTAAGACCCTAAGACCACAGCTCCTCGCCGCAGCTTCAGCAATGGAAACTTTGAACATTGTCCACTCGGGTTCAATGCCCCCAGCCTCCACAGGGATGCACGAAAAGCTCCGCCGGAGGTGCAAGTTGAAAGTCTGTTGGACAGGGGCCTCCTCCAGATGTTCCCAATTTACCCGCACTACACGTTTGGGCTTACCAGGTCTGTCCAGAGTCTTCCCCCACCCCCTGACCCAACTCACCACCAGATGGTGTTCGGTTGACAGCTCTGCCCCTCTCTTCACCCGAGTGTCCAAAACATACGGCCTCAGATCAGATGAAACGATTATAAAATCGATCATTGACCTTCGGCCTAGGGTGCTCTGGTACCAGGTACACTTATGAGCATCCCTATGTTCGAACATGGTGTTCGTTATAGACAATCCCTGACTAGCACAGAAGTCCAACAACAAACAACCACTCTGGTTTAGATCAGGGAGGCCGTTCCTCCCAATCACGCCTCTCCAGGTGTCTCCATCATTGCCCACGTGTGCGTTGAAGTCCCCCAGCAGAACAATGGAGTCCCCCACTGGCGCCCCATGCAGGACTCCACTCAAGGTCTCCAAGAAGGCCGAATACTCCAAACTCCTGTTTGGTGCATATGCACAAACAACAGTCAGAGTTTTCCCCCCCACCACCCGCAGGCGTAGGGAGGCGACCCTCTCGTCCACCGGGGTAAACTCCAACGTAGCGGCGCTCAGCCGGGGGCTTGTTAGTATCCCCACACCCGCCCGGCGCCGCACACCCTGAGCAACTCCGGAGAAGAAAAGAGTCCAACCCCTATCCAGGAGTACGGTTCCAGAACCGAGACTGTGCGTAAAGGTAAGCCCCACCAGATCTAACCGGTAGCGCTCCACCTCCCGCACCAGTTCCGGCTCCTTCCCCCACAGAGAGGTGACGTTCCACGTCCCCAGAGCCAGCGTCTGCTGCCCGGGTCTGGTCCGTCGAGGCCCCTGACCTTCACTGCCACCCATGTGGCAGCGCACCCGACCCCAGCGGTTCCTCCCACAGGTGGTGGGTCCATGGGCTGGAGAGATGGGAGCCACGTAGCTTGTTCGGCCGGGCTCCGTGGCAAACCCGGCCACCAGGCGCTCGCCGACGAGCCCGCCATCTGGGCCTGGCTCCAGACGGGGGCCCCGGGCTTCCTCCAGGCAGGGTCACTCCATTTCTACCTTGTTTTTCCATTGGAGTTTTGAACCATTCTTTGTCTGGCCCCTCACCTGAGACCACTTTGCCTTGGGAGACCCTACCAGGAGCACAAAGCTCCAGACAACACAGCCCTCAGGTTCACAGAGACACACAAACCTCTCCACCATGATAAGGTGATGGTTCACGGAGAAGCACATACACATGCAGAAGATTACAAATAAAAATATTACGGTGCAAATCCTCCATCATAATAGAAATGCTCCAAGGTCCAAACGCGCTTCACACCGGGCACTTAGGAATGGACTGATAATGCGTATTCATAGTGCCTACTTTTAGAAATGCTGTACCTGTGTGCCTCATTTGCAATGAAACTGTCGCTGTCGCTAAAGTGTACAATCTGAGGCGTCACCACAGCACAGAGCATGCAAGCTTCAAGGAGTCTTATCCTGAACAGTCAGAGGCCCGTCAGAGAAAAGTTTCTGCTTTGAAATCTCAGTACTCCAATGCCCATTATTGACCGAACTAAACTGAGCAAGAGAGGGCAACAAGTGCATCTCTGCAGGCTGCCTGGGTACTCTCCAGGCATAACAAGCCATTTACCGATGCTGAGGTTTTTAAGGAGTGCAAGGTGGCTGTTCTGGAGGAACTTGCCACTGACAAATCTACAGACAGGATAATTACGTCTGTTAAGCAGATACCTCTGTCTGCTAAAACTGCTGTTCACCGTGTCCATGTGTTGGCAGAGGATGTCCAGCGACTTGTAATTGATGAGATCAAAGAAGCCAGATACCTATCGCTGGCTATTGATCAGTCCACTGACAATACTGACATTTCCCAAATGTGTGTTTTCGTCAGATATTTTGATGGTAAAGATTTCAAAGAGGAGAGGCCCTGGCCACTGGTGCTATTATCTTTGGTAAGCAGGAGGAACTATTTCAAAAGCATGGACTGTCATTTGAAAAATTCAACCTGGTTGTCACAGATGGTGCTCCTGCCATGATTGGCAGAAACAGGGGACTAGTGAGCAGAATTAAGGCTGTTTCTCCCAGCATTAACGCACTTCACTGTCTCATTCACCAAAGTGTGCTGTATGCAAAATTATTATAATATATTATATATATATATATATAATTGTCTATCTTAAAGAGGTTATGGACATTGAACTCAGGGATCAAGTGAAGGAATTTTTAACGCTAAGTCAATCAAAAGTAGCAGCTGACCACCTGCTCATCATGCAAGACACAGAATACATGTGCAACGTTGCATTTTTAACGGATATATTTTACCATTTGAACGCACTAAATCTACAACTGCAGGGGAAAGAAAAACCTGTGGTGAATATGGTGGAAAAACTTGATGCATTTGGAAACAAACTTGATCTTTTCCATGAAGATTTTTTGTCGGGGAGGCTGCTACACTTAGCTAGCACACTTAAGACCGTGGGTCACAGCGAGGTCACAGAGAACATGAAGACATTTATCACACAGCTGAGGGAAAAGTTCTCTGCCAGATTTGATGACTTTGCCATTTCCAGGGATGTCATTGGATTTGTGCGTGACCCGTTCACTATCAGCCCAGGTGGAGAATTCTCCGCTAACGTGAGGAAGGTGATGCCGTTAGACGAGGCAGCTATTCAAAGTGAACTGATTGACATCCAGGCCACTGGTGACATGAAGGCTGCTCTCCGTGGTGCTGAAACCTTGAGCGCCTTCTGAGTGGCTTGTCCCCAAGAGTATGACACACTGTAGGCCATTGGCCATGTATGTGCTCACCATGTTTGGATCAACATACACCTGTGAAGCTGCGTTCTCAAAAATTAACTCTATAAAAACGCTTGACAAGAACCGACAGTCAAACCAGTCTTTGGAGGACTGCTTGCGCATAAGCCTGACAGCTGTCAAGCCCGATGTCAAAAAGATAGTGTCGAAGGGGAAATGTAACTTCTCCCATTAAGCAAGCGTGAGTATTTTAGTCTTGGGATTTTCTTGGTTTTACTTTATTTGTGTTTATTTGTTGGATCACAGGCTACTTTAATTTTATGTAAATAGTAACAGGGTCACACATCGCTTCTATTGGACCAGCTGATAACCCAGGCTTTAAATGCATTGCTTTTACTGGACCAGCTGATAACCTGGGCTCTAAAGGGACACCCGCCAACCTGCCAAATGCGGCGAAAATTTAATTTTTGTGGGTAATATTGTAAAGTTAGTCTCCAGTTTGGTGATGAAGAAGAGAAGCGTCTGTTTGGGTCGGCCAGCTGTAGAAAGGTTGCCAGATTGGTCTGTTTTCCACCAAGAAATCTGGGCGGTTTAGTGTGTGTTTGGCCTGGAAACATGATCTTTATCTGGCAACACTGCTTGTAGTTCTAGTCCTACATTTCCCATGAACACTAGAGAAAGACAAAGTTGGACCGCCATGGGACCTTAACTCTTGAAATCTTGGGAATTTCGATAAAACAGGTTTTGATTTTGAAAATAAAAAGTTAGTTAAATTACAAAATCTGAAGGTATATCTTTATAGACCAAAGTCTTGGCTGTTCAGCAATGTACTGGTGCAACCTCCTCATTTTGTATTTATTTCATAAAATATACATTTTTCCAGTTATTACTTTGTTTTTGTCAACACCGTCAGACACAATAAAATGCAAATAATATTTGATTTATTTGGTCTAATGTGTATTTAGTGATTTTAAATCATTATCTGGCATTCATAGTACACATATATGCTGTTAAATGTTGAATATTCATTTTTGGTCATTTTTATAGTGTTTCACGTGTACTCCTTTAAAAGATCTAACATCATACAACGTTTACTTTAAGCCTAAATAAGACACTATTACTTTAATTTAAAGTAATAGTGTAAGTAATAATTTAAAATAAAACTCCCTCTGACGGTAGTGACTTTAGAACTGAGGGTGGTGACACTAATCTGGTGACAGTGGCCTCATAACAACATACAATTCCAAAATGTATTCCACACAAGATGGCTTCTTGCTTAACAACTTCATTTAACTATTGGGTCCAAAAAATAACAATCCTGAGCATGCATATCATGTGAAAGAGTAGGTTTTTGTCACCACCGTCAGACATCACCACCGTCAGGTTTTCTGTGACGTGACAAAAACCTCCAAATGGTCCTTAACAGAGGCTAGAATATAATTGTTGATCACAATAAATACGGGCTCATGGTTGTGGTTTGGCCGCAGCCTCAAGGCTGAACCACAGCTGTGAGGATATACACGAAAATCTGACGGTGGTGACGTCTGACGGTGGTGACAAAAACCTACTCTTTCACATGATATGCATGACTTGTTCACATTAGCCATCTTGTTTCCCCTCTATTGCTAGCTACTTCAGACCTCTTCTTAAAAAGTATACATTAATGTCATAATCTAATCTAATATATTTTTATACAAAAGGGACGGTGTTGACATGTTATGGTTGCGACAGTAGCAGTGTCCAAAAATATGAACAAGTTTAAGAGAAAATAGCAAACTTAAGGGAGCTTGTGTGATCTTGAAGCATGCAGTAGAGCTGAAGGTTTGAAAATGGGGTCTTCAGGAATGTAGTTGACCTTTTAGTTGCCTGATTTTATTGCTTTTTATAAATATCTGATGGTGGTGACGAATATGTGGGACACATTTTGACCAACCACAAAAATAATAGTAAATATTGTTAAAAACTCACTGTTTGTAGTTTTTAAATACATTACAATGTACTCTTTCATGTGGTAAAGATATTATTTAATTCAATTATTGCTTTTTGTTTTTTTAATCAAGTTGAAATGGTTATCTCCTATCAGAGTACAACTGATTTTGTAGGCAAAGGGCCAGCAAATAATCATTAAATTAAAAATAAACCTATAAAAGAACCTTACATCTGTGCAAAGGACCCCCTGATTATAACCTTGATTCTTTTTTATTCATGAAAATGTTATTAATTTCCAACAGAATTGGCACTTTTCTTAGTGGGACATGGTTTTGCCAAAGTTTCAAGAATCAGTGGTTTGTCAGTTTAATTTAGCAATTTATTGTTAAACTGTTGACCCGTTCATGGACATCGGAAAAACGTTTTTCCGAGTGAAAACGTCACCATTCACGTAACTTCCTGTGGAATCAGAGGAGGGAAACTCGGGCTGGATTTTGATACCCGAGTTCCCCAGTTGGTGACGCGTTGTTGACAACTGATGTTTGATGGAGGCGACTTTGGTTCACTGAACATATTTCAATGATAATAAACTGTTTATTGTGGACAAATGCCTCTGCCAAGAAACATACACAGACATAATATGTTTAAAATTATTCATAAATAGGCCTATGTATAAAAAAACAACACATTATCCGTGTCTTTTCCGTTGGTTGTCCTGCAGATAACACAAACAAACACCTGGCGATGTGCTGTTTGGATGCTCATATAAGAAAACAGCAGAAAATCTTCTGTTATTGTGGCCTCCATGTTTTCACCACCAGAGGTCCGTTCCAGGAAGGAGGTTTAACAAACTCTGAGTGTAACCCTGATGTCTGAGTTGATTTACCCTGAGATGGAAACTCTGAGTTTTCGGTTCCAGAACAGCTGATTTGAGTTCAATCAACTCGGAGTATCTTCACTCAGGGTTACGCACGTGCACAAAAGGCAGTATGAATGGAGCCATGATTCTACGATTCACCATGGTAACAACCACAAACAAATGGGTCGGCGGAAATACTCATGCGCACAAACAGCGAGTTTGAACCATAGACTGTATATTATTAATATTAACAGTCTATCATTTGAACATGCATTTCGTTAAAAAAGCAAGACAGCGGCTGCTGCTGCAAAAGAGAGAGAACTGGTGTGGGAGAAAATTGCTGCTCGAGTCAATGCGTACGCATTAACAGTGTATTAATTTCATATTTAATCACAGTTAACTTATAATATTACTGGTGAAAACTGGAATTGTATTACACCTATAATTTCATTTAGGTGCGGGCGAAAAAGTAAACTATACTAACCCCATTCTGAGGCTACAGCACCATATCATTAACAGAACTATAATGTATAATGATGTATTTCTTTTTTATGGCTCTACTATCCAGGGAACACTACAAAAACGTTTCAAAAACGTTTCAGAGCGAGTCACACTTTTCTGATTGCTCTGCATACAGTGGCTTTAGGTCTACTATTACAGTAGGCTATGATCCACTACACTGTTGTAAAGAAAACTACTGTTTGCAAAAAACGTAATGCGATACAAAGAATCTGCTGGGATGTTAAAGCCTGTCCACGATGGCTGATGTTAGTGATATGAGGACAGATAAAGTATCTACATATCTAATGGACCTGTCCACGATGGCTGATGTTAGTGATATGAGGACAGATAAGGTATCTACATATCTAATGTTAGTGATATGAGGACAGATAAGGTATCTACATATCTAATGTTAGTGATATGAGGGCAGATAAGGTATCTACATATCTAATGTTAGTGATATGAGGACAGATAAGGTATAAACATATCTAATGTTAGTGATATGAGGACAGATAAGGTATAAACATATCTAATGTTAGTGATATGAGGGCAGATAAGGTATAAACATATCTAATGTTAGTGATATGAGGACAGATAAGGTATAAACATATCTAATGTTAGTGATATGAGGACAGATAAGGTATAAACATATCTAATGTTAGTGATATGAGGGCAGATAAGGTATAAACATATCTAATGTTAGTGATATGAGGGCAGATAAGGTATAAACATATCTAATGTTAGTGATATGAGGGCAGATAAGGTATAAACATATCTAATGTTAGTGATATGAGGGCAGATAAGGTATAAACATATCTAATGTTAGTGATATGAGGGCAGATAAGGTATCAAACATATCTAATGTTAGTGATATGAGGGCAGATAAGGTATCTACATATCTAATGTTAGGGATATGAGGACAGATAAGGTATCTACATATCTAATGGACCTGTCCACGATGGCTGATGTTAGTGATATGAGGACAGATAAGGTATCTACATATCTAATGTTAGTGATATGAGGACAGATAAGGTATCTACATATCTAATGGACCTGTCCACGATGGTTGATGTTAGTGATATGAGGACGATAAGGTATCTACATATCTAATGTTAGTGATATGAGGACGGATAAGGTATCTACATATCTAATGTTAGTGATATGAGGACGGATAAGGTATCTACATATCTAATGGACCTGTCCACGATGGCTGATGTTAGTGATATGAGGACAGATAAGGTATCTACATATCTAATGGACCTGTCCACGATGGTTGATGTTAGTGATATGAAGACAGATAAGGTATCTACATATCTAATGGACCTGTCCACAATGGTTGATGTTAGTGATATGAAGACAGATAAGGTATCTACATATCTAATGGACCTGTCCACGATGGTTGATGTTAGTGATATGAGGACAGATAAGGTATCTACATATCTAATGGACCTGTCCACGATGGTTGATGTTAGTGATATGAGGACGATAAGGTATCTACATATCTAATGTTAGTGATATGAGGACGGATAAGGTATCTACATATCTAATGTTAGTGATATGAGGACGGATAAGGTATCTACATATCTAATGGACCTGTCCACGATGGCTGATGTTAGTGATATGAGGACGATAAGGTATCTACATATCTAATGGACCTGTCATGCAAAAAGTTGTTATGCCAAACGCCAATATAACAGAAGAAGAAGAACACGCATCCCGACCATGTGAATGCTTCTGGTCGGAAAAACAACGTAACCACGGGGGGGGACGGTGCCTGTTATTCCGAGGTGGCATGAACGCAGCAGAAGTCTCAGACTGTGGAAATACATCATTAGAAAGACACAAATAAACAATAATATTAAAGATTGTTAATCAACAAGTTGGAATATTTTTAGATTAGAGAATATTTGAGTTTTTTTTCTTATTCTATACATAAATATAGACATGTTCTTATTATGTTTATTAATGGATCCGTTTTTTTATTTAGGCTAAATATCAGTAGGCTATTAGTGCTTCTATGCTTTTATTGTGAAGGTCTGCACCGGATGTGTGTGTGTGTGTGTGTGTGTGTGTGTGTGTGTGTGTGTGTGTGTGTGTGTGTGTGTGTGTGTGTGTGTGTGTGTGTGTGTGTGTGCTGTGTGTGTTTGTGTGTGTGTGATGCTCCCTGCAGTGGTGGAGGAGAGGAAGAGGAGAGAAGAAGAGCTGAAGGTCATCGTCATCGGAGAGAATCTGAGATTTCGGATCGATGATCGACTCACTGATCGCTGCGCGTGCACAGCGTAACATGACACAAGAGCACGGAGCGACAGACGGATTAGCTGCTGCATCCATCCACCTGCCTGTCTCCCTGCGTGCTGCCTGTCTATCTGACTGAATCTCCACCAGCAGCATCCAGATTCCACACCTGTCTCTCTCTCTCTCTCTCGCTCTCTCTCTCTCTCTCTCTCTGCCTGTCTCGCTGTCTCTCTATCTCTCTGTCTGTCTCTGTCTGTCTCTCCACACCTGTCTCTCTCCCCGCCGTGTCCCGGCCGTGTCTCCGCCATGGGGAACCGGGGGATGGAGGACCTGATCCCGCTGGTGAACCAGCTCCAGGACGCCTTCGCGTCCATCGGCCAGAACTCGAGCCTCGACCTGCCGCAGATCGCGGTGGTGGGCGGCCAGAGCGCCGGCAAGAGCTCCGTTCTGGAGAACTTCGTGGGGAAGTGAGTCCACCTGTCTGTGTGTCTGTGTCTGTCTGTTCGGGCCGAAACCGTGCCGAGTCGTGCCGTGCCGTGCCGTGCCTCCTGCTCCCCGTGTGAGAGGGAGCCGCCCGGCTGCCTGCAGGCCGGGCTGAGCCGCTGAATAAATCAGAATCAGATTTATTGGCCATTAGACTTCGGTAGGTGTTAACTCTATACATAGACACATAGTAATATAGACACATACTGTACAGTAGAGACAACAATATACATATAGGCACATATCAACATGATATACTAATATACAATAAGACATAATATCAAGACAAGGAGACATGGAGGGGGATGTAGTGTAAATCAGCATCTGGTCCCAGTATGTTCTGCTTCATAAGAAACTAGAAAAGCCTTTTCCTCAGAAGAAGATGTGTGTGTGTGTGTGTGTGTGTGTGTGTGTGTGTGTGTGTGTGTGTGTGTGTGTGTGTGTGTGTGTGTGTGTGTGTGTGAATACTGAGAAGATGCAGTGTGTTGGTGGTTTAACATAATAATATAAATGTGTTAGAAGGAGTAA
>CM046791.1:80000-135000 GCA_025617405.1 Perca schrenkii | reverse complement strand
TGTGTGTGTCTCCAGTGTTAAACCTGACTGTGTGTGTGTGTGTGTCTCCAGTGTTAAACCTGATTGTGTGTGTGTCTCCAGTGTTAAACCTGACTGTGTGTGTGTCTCCAGTGTTAAACCTGACTGTGTGTGTGCCTCCAGTGTTAAACCTGACTGTGTTTGTGTCTCCAGTGTTAAACCTGACTGTGTGTGTGTGTGTGTGTCTCCAGTGTTAAACCTGATTGTGTGTGTGTCTCCAGTGTTAAACCTGACTGTGTGTGTGTGTCTCCAGTGTTAAACCTGACTGTGTGTGTGTCTCCAGTGTTAAACCTGACTGTGTGTGTGTCTCCAGTGTTAAACCTGACTGTGTGTGTGTGTCTCCACTGTTAAACCTGAGTGTGTGTGTGTGTCTCCAGTGTTAAACCTGACTGTGTGTGTGTCTCCAGTGTTAAACCTGACTGTGTGTGTTTCTCCAGTGTTAAACCTGACTGTGTGTGTGTCTCCAGTGTTAAACCTGACTGTGTGTGTGTCTCCAGTGTTAAACCTGACTGTGTGTGTGTCTCCAGTGTTAAACCTGACTGTGTATGTGTGTGTGTGTCTCCAGTGTTAAACCTGATTGTGTGTGTGTCTCCAGTGTTAAACCTGACTGTGTGTGTGTCTCCAGTGTTAAACCTGACTGTCTGTTTGTGTCTCCAGTGTTGAACCTGACTCTGTGTGTTTCTCCAGTGTTAAACCTGACTGTGTGTGTGTCTCCAGTGTTAAACCTGACTGTGTGTTTGTGTCTCCAGTGTTAAACCTGACTGTGTGTGTGTGTGTCTCCAGTGTTAAACCTGTGTGTGTGTGTCTCCAGTATTAAAACTGACTGTGTGTGTGTCTCCAGTGTTAAACCTGACTGTGTGTGTGTCTCCAGTGTTAAACCTGTGTGTGTGTGTCTCCAGTATTAAAACTGACTGTGTGTGTGTCTCCAGTGTTAAACCTGACTGTGTGTGTGTCTCCAGTGTTAAACCTGACTGTGTGTGTGTGTGTCTCCAGTGTTAAAACCTGACTGTGTGTGTGTCTCCAGTGTTAAACCTGACTGTGTGTGTTTCTCCATTGTTAAACCTGACTGTGTGTGTGTCTCCAGTGTTAAACCTGACTGTGTGTGTGTCTCCAGTGTTAAACCTGACTGTGTGTGTGTCTCCAGTGTTGAACCTGACTGTGTGTGTGTGTGTCTCCAGTGTTAAACCTGACTGTGTGTGTTTCTCCAGTGTTAAACCTGACTGTGTGTGTGTGTGTCTCCAGTGTTAAACCTGACTGTGTGTGTGTGTGTGTGTTTCTCCAGTGTTAAACCTGACTGTGTGTGTGTGTGTGTCTCCAGTGTTAAACCTGACTGTGTGTGTGTGTGTGTTTCTCCAGTGTTAAACCTGATTGTGTGTGTGTCTCCAGTGTTAAACCTGATTGTGTGTGTGTCTCCAGTGTTAAACCTGATTGTGTGTGTGTCTCCAGTGTTAAACCTGAGTGTGTGTGTGTCTCCAGTGTTGAACCTGACTGTGTGTGTGTGTGTGTCTCCAGTGTTAAACCTGACTCTGGTGGATCTTCCCGGCATGACGAAGGTCCCGGTGGGCGACCAGCCGGCCGACATCGAGAACCAGATCAAAGAGATGCTCATGCAGTTCGTCACCAAGGACAACTGCCTGGTGTTGGCTGTTTCCCCCGCCAACTCTGACCTCGCCAACTCCGACGCTCTGAAGATCGCAAAGGAGGTCGACCCGCAAGGTCAGAGTCCTCGACACCTCACCTACACCCTCTACATCAGTGTTTCTCAGATGGGGGTACGCGTACCCCCGGGGGTATTTTGGAGTACTGCAGGGGGTACATGAATGTTTTGCAAAATGCTTAAAAATATGTCATGCATAATTCCTAAATTAATTATACTATAATAATGAATGTAATTAATGTAAGTGATGGATTCTGAACATTTGAAAGGTAGCATTTAAATGTTTTTCAGTTACAAGGTTGTTGTTTAGTAAATCTATCACTGCCGACACTGTATTGTTCCTCTTTATAGAGATGTAAAAATGTTGTTGCACTGGTCAGGGGGTACTTGGCTTAAAAACACAATTCAAAGGGGTACATTATTGAAAAAAGTTTGCGAACCCGTGCTGGACATTTCCCGCATTTTATACTCACAGATCCATTACTGAGGTCCTGTACCTGCAATATGTCACCGAATGAAAAACGAACCAACCCCAAAGAGACACAAAACGACCACAAAGAGACTGGAGAAAAACTATTTAGAGGGTGGGGGGGTTGTTGTGTTTAGCTAAAGTATTTTGAATGTTTGTTCAGGTTTGAGGACCATCGGTGTGATCACCAAGCTGGATCTGATGGATGAAGGAACCGACGCCAGAGACATTTTGGAGAACAAACTGCTTCCATTACGCAGAGGTGAGACGTAAAGTTAGATTTTTAAAACCTGTGTTACAAATCATTAAGTAAAAAGAAGACAAGCAAGAATTTCTAAAGCAGAAGAACAAATCAGAGAATAAACAGGTGTTTAGCATTGGTTTAGGTAGATTTGTCTGCATGTAACCACAGCAACAGCACTGAAGTAGAGACAGTGATGGATCTCCAGGTGTCTCCGCGGAGATAATGATGGACTCTGAACTGTGTCAGGTTACGTCGGGGTGGTGAACCGCAGTCAGAAGGACATCGACGGGAGGAAAGACATCACAGCAGCTCTGCAGGCTGAGAGGAAGTTCTTCCTGTCGCACCCATCATACCGACACCTGGCAGAACGCATGGGCACCGCCTACCTGCAGAAGATCCTCAACCAGGTGCACACACACACACACACACACACACAAACACACACATTTTATGGGAAGTCCATCCAGTGAAATGTTCAGATGACTATCAAACTAATGTCCTCTGAAGCCCCCTAAGAAAGGCCCCCAGACGCCTCCTTAAAAAGGCCTAAGAAGGCCCTCTGAAGCCCCCCAAGAAATTCCCTAAGAGGGCCTTATGTAAGGCCCTAAGAAGTTCCTGTATATTCCTGTAAGAAAGGCCATATAGAAGTCCTGAAGAAGGTTTGTTGAAACCTCCCAAGAAAGGCCATAAGAAGGCCCTCTGAAGCCCCCTAAGGAAGGCCCTAAGAAAGGCCATATAGAAGGCCGTAAGAAAGGCCCTAAGAAGGCTCTCTTAAAGCCCGGAAGAAAGGCCCTAAGAAGGCTCTCTAAAGGCTCTAAGAAGCCCCCAAGGAAGGGCTCTAAGAATGACCTCTCTAAAGGCCTGAAGAAAGGCCCTAAGAAGGCCCTCTAAAGGCTCTAAGAAGGCCCTAAGAAAGGTCCTCTAAATGCTCTAAGAAGGTCTTAAGAAAGGTCCTCTGAAGGCTATAAGAAGGCCATAAGAAAGCCCTCTCTAAAGGCTCA
This sequence comes from Perca schrenkii, assembly GCA_025617405.1. NCBI lineage: Eukaryota > Metazoa > Chordata > Actinopteri > Perciformes > Percidae > Perca > Perca schrenkii. Next base: position 131,611 of record CM046791.1, on the reverse strand, counting down.
AAGAAGGCCGTAAGAAGGCCCTCTCTAAAGGCTCAAAGAAGGCCGTAAGAAGGCCCTAAGAAATCCCTCTCTAAAGGCTCAAAGAAGGCCGTAAGAAGGCCCTAAGAAATCCCTCTCTAAAGGCTCAAAGAAGGCCCTAAGAAAGGCCCTAAGAAAGGTCCTCTAAAGGGCTTTAAGAAGGTCATAAGAAAGGCCCTAAGAAATGTCCTCTAAAGGCTTTAAGAAGGCCATAAGAAATGCCCTAAGAAGGTACGCTAAAGGCCTCTTTACAACCTCTGAAGGGAGAAGGGTCTAGCTGCAGAGCTCAAGGATCAGGCCCACCTCTTTATGGGACCCTTGGGTCCCTGAGAGGACAAGGCAGTGTCATAGGAAATTGTGAACACCAGAGACAATAGCAGGCCGAGTGTTGATGCAACCAGCTGGTTTCCCAGATGTGTCTGGCCAAGACCGAACTACACACTCAGACTTCAGACCGTGAGATCAAATGGGTGACCGTAGTAACAGTGCATTTTTCCATTATCCGCAGCAACTGACCAACCACATCCGGGACACGTTGCCAGGGTTACGCAGCAAACTGCAGAGCCAGCTGCTGTCCATCGAGAAGGAGGTGGAGGAATACAAGAACTTCAGACCGGATGATCCCGAGCCGAAAGACCAAGGCCCTGCTGCAGTCAGTACTTCCATCAACCAATCAGTCAAATCAGCCAATCACAGGGCCTTTTCCAAAATCCAATCGATCTTCATTTGAATGATCCGATATTTAGGATTTTGGAGCGTTTTGTCAATGTTTTTGTCTCTTGGTTGACATTTATGTTGTTTTTTTGTGATGTATTTCTCACTTTTTGTGGTGTTTGTGTGTGTGTGTGTGTGTGTGTGTGTGTGTGTTGTGTGTCAGGATGGTGCAGCAGTTTGCGGTGGACTTTGAGAAGCGGATTGAAGGATCCGGAGATCAGGTGGACACCTATGAGCTGTCAGGAGGAGCCAAGATCAACCGAATTTTCCACGAACGCTTCCCCTTCGACCTGGTCAAGGTAAAACACACACACACACACACAGCAGACATGTTCACGTGACAGAGGACAGTATTGTGCTTGTGTTCGTGTTTTTGGTGAACGGTAAACTGAACATAACATCATGGTAGTTTAATTCCTTGTTGGAGATCATGACTACAACTATTATACAGATCAGCAAACTGACGTGGCTGTGTGGGTGCTTTGCTTGACATCCTTTCTTTGAATGATTTGAACTATTGTCTGAGTCTTAATAATAATTCATTACTGTGTGTGTGTGTGTGTGTGTGTGTGTGTGCAGCTGGAGAGTGATGAGAAGACTCTCCGTAAAGAGATCAGCTACGCCATCAAGAACATCCATGGAATCAGGTGAACACATTCTCATGAACGGGTTTGTTTGATATCCTATGAAATTACTGCTGGACAGTCACATGACAGTTTAGTTAAGACACCAAAACGACTAGTTAAAATGTAAAGTGCAGGTTAACCACCACAACCAATTAATATGTAAATAAAGTGCTCAATATGTATGTATTTAAACATTTTTGTCTTAAAATGCGTTAAAATAACATTATATTCTTCAAAGGTAGCATGTTTTTTACAGTAAATGGGTGATGACGTCATAAGAGGGAGTAGCAACCCATAGCAGGTGCATAGCAGGTACATAGACAGGCCAACAACGGGACAACTTTATCCATTTTCGCCATCTTATTCATCACTAAATTCACTTCTGACAACGTTTTAGGCAAGAAATTAACTGTTTAGATTTCAAATATAGGCAGTCTTGTGAAAATTGTTGCTAAATTGACAATTTGCTTCAAAGTTTTCGGAGTTGAGAAGCTCAACCAGCAGCGCCTGCCCCGGCCGCTGGCTGGTCTCTCAGACAGTCTCGCTTGGACACCCCGCTGTAAACCGGAGGACTCTCAGACCAATCTCACACACACACACACACACACACACAGACCCCGCTGAAGGCTGGAGGTCTCTCAGACCGGTCTCGTAAATAAGAGGCTTTTATTTCGCCGTTGACGGATCGTTTGTTTAAATATCACAACACATGTCCATCATAAGATTAACAGGAACCTGTGGTCAACTGTCTTTTTAGAGTTAAACTAAACAAGTTAGCTGACAACCTCGCTGGCCGGCCGTCTCTCACAGACACACACGGCACACACACACACACACACACACACACACACACACACACAGTCAGACAGACAGACAGACAGGGCCACAGCGCAGCAGCAGAGGAGATGTGGGTCCCAGAGGCAGCAGTAAAATCAGCCCACTTTGTAGCCACAAATCTCACCCAGGCACCAATCAGCTGTTTGTCCTGGTGGATCCTCTGCCCTGTTTGTGATGTACTCGTACATCCCGCACAAACACAATAGTTTACCATTTTAGCTAGCTAGGTCTCCAATATAACTGCTAGCCTACTAGCCGTTAGACTCGGTTACGCTAGTCTTGGAGTCCCTCTTATGACTTCACACCCCGCCTAGTGGAAGGGAGGGCGAGTGCTTAAAACCACTGTAAAAAATACAAACTTTTCATTTTATATTCAGCATTTTGTTATAAAAAGCCATACAAAACAATGGTGGGCGGCTTTAATCTTTATGTTTAATAAGCATATTGCTTAACTTCATGAAAAATGTAACCTGCAATTTACACTTTAAGATTAGGAAAAAGATCGTGGTTTAGGTTGGAACACTCTCAGGACATGAACACCTGTTTCCTGGGTGAAAGTCTTGTGTTTTCTCCTTAAGTTCTTCAGGACATGAACACCTGTTTCCTGGGTGAAAGTCTTGTGTTTTCTCCTTAACTTCTTCAGGACATGAACACCTGTTTCCTGGGTGAAAGTCTTGTGTTTTCTCCTTAACTTCTTCCAGGACATGAACACCTGTTTCCTGGGTGAAAGTCTTGTGTTTTCTCCTTAACTTCTTCAGGACATGAACACCTGTTTCCTGGGTGAAAGTCTTGTGTTTTCTCCTTAACTTCTTCAGGACATGAACACCTGTTTCCTGGGTGAAAGTCTTGTGTTTTCTCCTTAACTTCTTCCAGGACATGAACACCTTTTTCCTGGGTGAAAGTCTTGTGTTTTCTCCTTAACTTCTTCCAGGAAATGAACACCTGTTTCCTGGGTGAAAGTCTTGTGTTTTCTCCTTAACTTCTTCCAGGAAATGAACACCTGTTTCCTGGGTGAAAGTCTTGTGTTTTCTCCTTAACTTCTTCCAGGAAATGAACACCTGTTTCCTGGGTGAAAGTCTTGTGTTTTCTCCTTAACTTCTTCCAGGACATGAACACCTGTTTCCCGGGTGAAAGTCTTGTGTTTTCTCCTTAACGTCTTCTTCAGGACATGAACACCTGTTTCCTGGGTGAAAGTCTTGTGTTTTCTCCTTAACTTCTTCAGGACATGAACACCTGTTTCCTGGGTGAAAGTCTTGTGTTTTCTCCTTAACTTCTTCAGGACATGAACACCTGTTTCCTGGGTGAAAGTCTTGTGTTTTCTCCTTAACTTCTTCAGGACATGACCACCTGTTTCCTGGGTGAAAGTCTTGTGTTTTCTCCTTAACTTCTTCAGGACATGAACACCTGTTTCCTGGGTGAAAGTCTTGTGTTTTCTCCTTAACTTCTTCAGGACATGAACACCTGTTTCCTGGGTGAAAGTCTTGTGTTTTCTCCTTAACTTCTTCCAGGACATGAACACCTGTTTCCTGGGTGAAAGTCTTGTGTTTTTCTCCTTAACTTCTTCCAGGAAATGAACACCTGTTTCCTGGGTGAAAGTCTTGTGTTTTCTCCTTAACTTCTTCCAGGAAATGAACACCTGTTTCCTGGGTGAAAGTCTTGTGTTTTCTCCTTAACTTCTTCCAGGAAATGAACACCTGTTTCCTGGGTGAAAGTCTTGTGTTTTCTCCTTAACTTCTTCCAGGACATGAACACCTGTTTCCCGGGTGAAAGTCTTGTGTTTTCTCCTTAACGTCTTCTTCAGGACATGAACACCTGTTTCCTGGGTGAAAGTCTTGTGTTTTCTCCTTACCTTCTTCAGGACATGAACACCTGTTTCCTGGGTGAAAGTCTTGTGTTTTTCTCCTTAACTTCTTCAGGACATGAACACCTTTTTCCTGGGTGAAAGTCTTGTGTTTTCTCCTTAACTTCTTCCAGGACATGAACACCTGTTTCCTGGGTGAAAGTCTTGTGTTTTCTCCTTAACTTCTTCAGGACATGAACACCTGTTTCCTGGGTGAAAGTCTTGTGTTTTCTCCTTAACTTCTTCAGGACATAAACACCTGTTTCCTGGGTGAAAGTCTTGTGTTTTCTCCTTAACTTCTTCAGGACATGACCACCTGTTTCCTGGGTGAAAGTCTTGTGTTTTCTCCTTAACTTCTTCCAGGACATGAACACCTTTTTCCTGGGTGAAAGTCTTGTGTTTTCTCCTTAACTTCTTCCAGGAAATGAACACCTGTTTCCTGGGTGAAAGTCTTGTGTTTTCTCCTTAACTTCTTCCAGGAAATGAACACCTGTTTCCTGGGTGAAAGTCTTGTGTTTTCTCCTTAACTTCTTCCAGGAAATGAACACCTGTTTCCTGGGTGAAAGTCTTGTGTTTTCTCCTTAACTTCTTCCAGGACATGAACACCTGTTTCCCGGGTGAAAGTCTTGTGTTTTCTCCTTAACGTCTTCTTCAGGACATGAACACCTGTTTCCTGGGTGAAAGTCTTGTGTTTTCTCCTTACCTTCTTCAGGACATGAACACCTGTTTCCTGGGTGAAAGTCTTGTGTTTTCTCCTTAACTTCTTCAGGACATGAACACCTGTTTCCTGGGTGAAAGTCTTGTGTTTTCTCCTTAACTTCTTCAGGACATGACCACCTGTTTCCTGGGTGAAAGTCTTGTGTTTTCTCCTTAACTTCTTCCAGGACATGAACACCTTTTTCCTGGGTGAAAGTCTTGTGTTTTCTCCTTAACTTCTTCCAGGAAATGAACACCTGTTTCCTGGGTGAAAGTCTTGTGTTTTCTCCTTAACTTCTTCCAGGAAATGAACACCTGTTTCCTGGGTGAAAGTCTTGTTTTTTCTCCTTAACTTCTTCCAGGAAATGAACACCTGTTTCCTGGGTGAAAGTCTTGTGTTTTCTCCTTAACTTCTTCCGGGACATGAACACCTGTTTCCCGGGTGAAAGTCTTGTGTTTTCTCCTCAACGTCTTCTTCAGGACATGAACACCTGTTTCCCGGGTGAAAGTCTTGTGTTTTCTCCTTAACTTCTTCAGGACATGAACACCTGTTTCCTGGGTGAAAGTCTTGTGTTTTCTCCTTAACTTCTTCAGGACATGAACACCTGTTTCCTGGGTGAAAGTCTTGTGTTTTCTCCTTAACTTCTTCAGGACATGAGCACCTGTTTCTTGGGTGAAAGTCTTGTGTTTTCTCCTTAACTTCTTCAGGACATGAACACCTGTTTCCTGGGTGAAAGTCTTGTGTTTTCTCCTTAACTTCTTCAGGACATGAACACCTGTTTCCTGAGTGAAAGTCTTGTGTTTTCTCCTTAACTTCTTCAGGACATGAACACCTGTTTCCTGGGTGAAAGTCTTGTGTTTTCTCCTTAACTTGTGTGCAATGTCCTGCTGACAGTAATACATACATATGGATTACAGTGCTTTACTTTTAACAGCTGTATGTAGGACTGCTTGATGAGAACAGGCTGTAACCTCACCTGTGCTCTGTGTTCAGGACGGGTCTGTTCACACCTGACATGGCGTTTGAGACGATCGTGAAGCGTCTGATCGCTCAGATCAAAGAGCCGTGTCAAAAATGTGTCGACATGGTGATCAACGAGCTGGTCAACACCGTGAGGCAGTGCACACAGAAGGTACCCTTCACGTTTATTCTCTATTATTAATATTACATGAGTAATTATGTAATATTATATTAGTATTACCTGTGTGGATCAGACCTTGACCTTTGACCTCTGATCCTTGTGCTTCATGCAGCTGGCTCAGTATCCGATGCTCCGAGAGGAGATGGAGAGAATCGTCACCCAGCACATCAGAGACAGAGAGAGTCGCACCAAAGAACAGGTCTGTCTGTCTGTCTGTCTCTCTAACTGTCTGCCTGTCTGTCTGCCTGTCTCTCTCTAACTGTCTGTCTGTCTCCTCAGGTGTTTTTGCTGATTGACATTGAGTTGGCCTACATGAACACAAACCATGAAGACTTCATCGGCTTTGCAAAGTAAGAAAGTCTGAACATCCTTTGCATGATGGGAAAGGGAATATACCGTAGATACTAAACTCTGTCTGTCTGTCTGTCTGTCTGTCTGTCTGTCTGTCTGCCTGTCAGTGCTCAGCAGAAGAGCTCTCAGATGAACAAGAAGAAAGCAGCAGGAAACCAGGTGAGTTGCTGCAGGTAACTCTGTCTCTGGTGGACAGTTATCCTCCAGGGGAAATGGACAATATTTCAGAGCTTCCTGCCGAGACTAGCGTGAGATAGCAAGCTGCACGCTGAAAATCATTTGGATGTTTCAACAAGGCAGGTCTGTTTGGTTCTTTCAGGGAATGATTGTAAAGATTTATAAAGAATATGTCAGATAATTTCCTCTCTAACTGGGAGGTTTTATAAAGAATATGTTAGACCATTTCCTCTCTAACTGGGAGGTTTTATAAAGAATATGTTAGATAATTTCCTCTCTAACTGGGAGGTTTTATAAAGAATATGTTAGACCATTTCCTCTCTAACTGGGAGGTTTTATAAAGAATATGTTAGATCATTTCCTCTCTAACTGGGAGGTTTCATAAAGAATATGTTAGATCATTTCCTCTAACTGGGAGGTTTTATAAAGAATATGTTAGACCATTTCCTCTCTAACTGGGAGGTTTTATAAAGAATATGTTAGACCATTTCCTCTCTAACTGGGAGGTTTTATAAAGAATATGTTAGATCATTTCCTCTCTAACTGGGAGGTTTCATAAAGAATATGTTAGATCATTTCCTCTAACTGGGAGGGTTTATAAAGAATATGTTAGATCATTTCCTCTCTAACTGGGAGGTTTTATAAAGAATATGTTAGACCATTTCCTCTCTAACTGGGAGGTTTTATAAAGAATATGTTAGACCATTTCCTCTCTAACTGGGAGGGTTTATAAAGAATATGTTAGATCATTTCCTCTCTAACTGGGAGGTTTTATAAAGAATATGTTAGATCATTTCCTCTCTAACTGGGAGGTTTCATAAAGAATATGTTAGATCATTTCCTCTAACTGGGAGGGTTTATAAAGAATATGTTAGATAATTTCCTCTCTAACTGGGAGGTTTTATAAAGAATATGTTTAGATAATTTCTTCTCTAACTGGGAGGTTTTATAAAGAATATGTTTAGATCATTTCTTCTCTAACTGGGAGGTTTTATAAAGAATATCTTAAATCATTTCCTCTCTAACTGGGAGGTTTTGGGACTGATTGGTGGGATTGCTGTGGATAAAGTACACACAGAGATACACTAGTAAGAGCCAATGAGGTGTAACCATGTATCAGCTGATTTAAATACGTCACGTTACTGTAATGTGTCAACAGTTAACTTCATTTAATATTGGATAAGGAGTTTTCTTTATTGGGGTGCAAATGTTCCACCAAAACAAGTTCCTTGCACAAGACCGTTGGGATTGGTTTAAAGAAATGTGCCACCAATGAGGTGATTGGTCCGTACTACTGGGACTACACACAGAAACCAGAACGCTTCGACAACTAAATGTGTTCCCGTTATCTCTACAGGTTTATAGAGATTACAGCTGAAAGATGGACTCTTTGTTCATATATTCCTTTCGCATTCTCTCTCTCTCTCTCTCTCTTTCTGCCTCTGTTGCCGCGGCAACCAGGATGAGATCATGGTGAGTGTGAGTGGGTTAGTAATGTCATTGATATATGAAGAGCAACCAATCACAGCACAGCAACTTGAACTTCAAAGTGAAGAGTTCTGAATGAGTGTGTGTGTGTGTGTGTGTGTGTGTGTGTGTGTGTGTGTGTGTGTGTGTGTGTGTGTGTGTGTGTGTGTGTGTGTGTGTGCAGGTGATCCGTAAAGGTTGGCTGACCATCAACAACATCAGCATCATGAAGGGCGGAGCTAAAGAGTACTGGTTCGTCCTGACGGCAGAGACACTCTCCTGGTACAAAGATGACGAGGTAACACAAACAGACACACACAGACACACACAGACACAGACACACACAGAGACACACAGAGACACACAGAGACACACACAGAGACACATACAGACACACACAGAGACACATACAGACACACACACACACACACAGACACACACACACACACACACACACACACACAGACACACACAGAGACACATACAGACACACACAGAGACACATACAGACACACACAGAGACACACACAGAGACACATACAGACACACACAGAGACACATACAGACACACACAGAGACACATACAGACACACACAGACACACACAGAGACACATACAGACACACACAGACACACACAGAGACACATACAGACACACACAGAGACACATACAGACACACACAGAGACACATACAGACACACACAGACACACACAGAGACACATACAGACACACACAGAGACACATACAGACACACACAGAGACACATACAGACACACACAGAGACACATACAGACACACACAGAGAAACCATTTGAAACCTGTTTTACTCTGGCTGTTTGGGGCGATGGATCAGGATGGACATTTGATACCTTTGTAAACACCATCAGCGTTATAAACATTGTTGTTGTTGTTGTTGTTGATATTGCTGTTGTTGTTGTCCTGCAGGAGAAGGATAAGAAGTACATGCTGCCCGTAGACAACCTGAAACTGAAAGACATCGAGAAGAGCTTCATGTCCAGCAAACACATCTTCGCCCTGTTCCACAATGAACACAGGTTTGTGTGTGTCTGTGTGTGTGTGTGTGTGTTTCTGTGTGTGCGTACATGCGTGTATGTGTGTGTGTGTGTGTTTGTTTCTGTGTGTGCATGCATGCGTGTGTGCGTGTGTGCGTGTGTGTGTGCGTGTGTGCGTGTGTGTGTTTTCTATTCTATAAGAAAACTGTTGCTGCGTCCGGGACTTAGCATCGCCCAGGATCTTTGTTCTCCCCTAGCAGAGTAGATCAGCGCTGTAGTAATATTCTACATTGTTCCAGCTGTGACTCCGTGTTATTCTCGGTCTTACTTTCAGTTCGTAGCAGAAACTCACATCGTATCGCTTCAGTTCAGTTTCTTTAACAAGGGAACAGTTCAAATTAATAAAACGCATGATTATACATGGGTTGATTTTTTTTTAAGATTATTTTTTGGGGCATTTTAGGCCTTTATTTGACAGGACAGCTGAAGACATGAAAGGGGAGAAAGAGGGAGAATGACATGCAGCAAAGGGCCACAGGTCGGAGTCGAACCCGCGACTGCTGCATCGAGGAGTAAACCTCTATATATGGCCTCCCGCTCTACCAACTGAGCTATCTGGGCACCACACATGGGTTGGTTGACGATGAGGATGTGGTCGTCTTGTTTGGATTAGAGATGCACCGTATCCAAGATTCAGCTTCTTATTCGGCTGAATATTGGGCTTATTGACAGAGTTCGGTCTCTGCTGAACCTTAGACTTTTTTCCCAGAAAACCGAACCCTACGTTTGCACCCGGTGCGCTACGCTGGTCGCCGTAGTGACAGCGCCGTTGATTACGGGAAGGTGTTTACGTAGGTACGGCAAAGAAAGGACAGTCACAGCTAAAAACTGGGAGTATGATTCGGTATTCGGTTTCAGATTCATCAGAATCTTAACCAGTGGATTCGGTATTCGGCCAAATCCCAAAAATCTGGATTCGGTGCATCCCTAGTTTGGACAAACCAGAGCGGGCTTCAGTGTTTACATCGTTATATAAAGATAATGTAGAGTGAGTCGATCATTATGGCCAAGTCGGTATTTTAAATGCCATTATTATTGTTATTAACAAGGCCGTGTGATAAAGTCCTTTTAAACGTGTCGTGAGAGTGATCGTACCGAGATGGATGAAACGCTGTACGCAGACGACACTGCCGTATGTTTCAACATTTAATCCATTAAAAACGTTTCAGGAACGTGTACAAAGACTCCCGTCAGCTGGAGCTGGCCAGTGAGTCTCAGGAGGAGGTGGACAGCTGGAAGGCTTCTTTCCTACGCGCCGGAGTGTACCCTGAACGCACCGTGGTACGACACATCGTAACTATAGTATTGTGTTACATCATCAGTACTTATACCCTACTATAAGATATTTATAAGATATAACAATGAAAGTATTGACATCCGTTATGTCTTCTTCCTCCTGCAGGATAAAGAGAAGGTGAGTTCCTGTCTTCTTTTGTACTGACAGTGGTTCCTATTATTCTGTCCACCCCATTTAAAACCAAAGAGGGGAGATTAACCCCGTCGACCATGCAACTTTTTGTATTTCTGGGTCAAATTTTATCGTTTTGGTCCCGATAGTTTTGTCACTTTTTTCAACATTATTTAGTCACATTTTCCCAATGTTTTTGAAGGTTTATTCAAATATTTTATGTCACTTTATCCAATGTTTTTGTGTGTACTTTTCAGCACTTTTATATGGGACATTTTTGTTGTTGTTTCCTGACGTTTTTGAAGCTTTTTATGGCATTTTTTAAAATAATTTTTTTCTGTGTTTTTGTCGATTCGCTTTGCACTTTATTTGACATTTTTGTGACTTTTTTCAAGATTTTTTTATCTTTTTTTCTTTAAATGCTATAAAATTTAATGAAACAGCCAAATTCAATGAAAGTAGTGACCTGATCATTTAATTTACTTGTGAAGAGCGTTGTAGGGAACTATCCGCGTTCTTTTTTTGGACACTTTGAAAAAAAAACAAATTTCTGATTTGGAAACTTTTTTAAATTGGGTCAAATTTGACCCGAGAACAATGATGAATGTTTGTTTAACTAGCGGCCATGTTGGTGCAGGTAGAGGTTGTGTGTGGTTAACTAACGGCCATGTTGGTGCAGGTAGAGGTTGTGTGTCTAGCGGCCATGTTGGTTCAGGTAGAGGTTGTGTGTGGTTAACTAACGGCCATGTTGGTGCAGGTAGAGGTTGTGTGTGGTTAACTAACGGCCATGTTGGTGCAGGTAGAGGTTGTGTGTGGTTAACTAACGGCCATGTTGGTGCAGGTAGAGGTTGTGTGTGGTTAACTAACGGCCATGTTGGTGCAGGTAGAGGTTGTGTGTGGTTAACTAGTGGCCATGTTGGTGCAGGTAGAGGTTGTGTGTGGTTAACTAGCGGCCATGTTGGTGCAGGTAGAGGTTGTGTGTGGTTAACTAGCGGCCATGTTGGTGCAGGTAGAGGTTGTGTGTGGTTAACTAGCGGCCATGTTGGTGCATGTAAAGGTTGTGTGTGGTTAACTAGCGGCCATGTTGGTGCAGGTAGAGGTTGTGTGTGGTTAACTAGCGGCCATGTTGGTGCAGGTAGAGGCGGAGGAAGCGAGCGGCGACGGGCAGATCCACAGTATGGACCCTCAGCTGGAGAGACAGGTGGAGATCGTCAGGAACCTGGTGGACTCGTACCTGTCCATCATCCACCGCACGGTCCGGGACCTGATTCCCAAGACCATCATGCACCTGATGGTCAACAACGTGAGAGAGACACACACACACACAGACACACACACAGACACACACAGAGACACACACACATATACACACACACACACGCACGCACACGCACACACACAGATACACACACACACACACACACACAGAGACACACACAGACACACACACACACACACAGACACACACACAGACACACACAGACAGGCACACACATACAGACACACACACACACACATGCATAGACACAAACACACACATACACACACACACAGAGACTCAACCACAGAGACACACACACACACAGAGACACAACCACAGAGACACACACACACACACACAGAGACACAAACACACACACACACACACAGGAAGTGATGTAACTTCCTCTCTGCTCCCCAGACGAAGGAGTTCATCCACTCTGACCTGCTGGCTAATCTTTACTCCTGCGGAGACCAGAACAGCCTGATGGAGGAGTCCCAGGAACAGGTGAGACAGGCAGACAGACAGATACAGACAGACAGACATATACGGACAGATGGACAGACAGACAGATACGGACAGACAGACAGACAGACAGACTGACTACTGTTGTGATAAATGCGTTTAGAGTGAGTTCTGTTGAAGTTAATGAGCCGTCAAATCTGTGTTGTTAATGCTTCCACGAACATACGTGATGCTGACTGATGCTTTCTGTCTAAATATGGACATTTTCCTTGCTATTGGTCTCCAAACAGATCCTGGCTCTTTCCAGCAGCTGTTACATCACCATACATGCCCCAAACAGAAAGATCTGACACATAAGTCAAGAGAAGGATGAAGCTAGGATAGGGTGACCAGACATCCCAGTTTGACTGGGACAGTCCCGATTTTGAGTTGCCTACCAAAGCCTGTTGGGACATTAAAATGTCCCGGTTTACACCAACCACTATGAAATTGTCCCGGTTGTCAGCGATTACATAGCCGCCGTGGTCTTATTATAGCCCGAGCATTAACTAAACCAATGTAGAAAGACTCATAAAGCGTCCAGCATATGATTTTAACATGTGGGTGTGTCCAGTGGTTAAATTGGGCCGGAGCGCACCGGAGCTCAGCTCTGTTTCCTTCACCACCAAAACTTGAATTATTTTTCATCTCCTGGCAAATACATGGCATATGAGACTAATTAACAAGACTACACAGATACACCCAGGTTACATGGAATTATCAGTCATAACAGGCTCGTAGGATATGAGCTGCGCTTCGCCTGTAAAGCGGATGAGAGCAGGTGGGAGCAGCCAGTGCCCTTGAAGGCACTGGCTCAGATCTGGAGTTGGTCCCCGGGCGCTGTAATTGGCTGCCCACTGCTCCCTTGAGGGATTGGTTAAATGCAGACAATGAATTTCGCTACATGTATGTGTATGTGACAATAAAGTACCTTTACTGCTATCAATACTTCGCTACTGTTATTCCGATGTGCACCAAGTAGTAGGCACACAAATTTCTTGCGGAATTTTCTAGGAAGGGGAGGTATTGGCAAAGGGCCTAAGTTTGTTAGGAAGTGGGTGATGACAAGCAGACCATGCTGCCTGTAGACAAAGGCAGCATCAACCAGAGGAGCCTGCCTTTGCTCCTTTTTGGAAGCTGATGAATGCATGAATTGTAGTATGTGAATAAGTAAATGTGATGTATTTAAAGTGTAAACAGTTATGTCTGAAAGTGCCTCAATTGTCGTTGGGGTTGTTTCATAATGCACTGAGTTGAGTAATGACTGGCCGTGTCGGTGTGAATAAATCAAACATAACATAAACTAAACAAAGAAATTGGACCTGATTCTCTTAAATCAACATAATTTTCTTGTTTAAAAAGATGTTATTATATATACACATACATATTTGCCAACCAATATTTTCAAACATGTTCAATTTCCTACATTCTTGGAGGGTGAAATGCGTTGCCTGCCTGTTAACATTAAAGGTAAAAAATTATAATAAAGTAAGTGAATTGTAAAGTATTTCTCTAGAATAACTACTCAACCCTACCTGACACATTAATACTGGTTAAAGAGCTCCTTTGGTGTACAACACATTCAGTCATTTCACAGCGTGATTTTGAATGATGACCATTCACCGTGTAAATGCTAACTTAGATCATTGACTAACAAAGTAGTAGTGATACAAGTCCAGATTTATATAGACATGTCTCTCTTTCACTCCCTGTCTCTCTCTCCCTGTCTCTCTCTCCCTGTCTGTCTCTCCCTCTCTCTCCCTCCCTCTCTCTCCCTGTCTCTCTCTCCCTATCTCTCTCTCTCTCTCCCCTCTCTCTCCCTGTCTCTCCCTCCCTGTCTGTCTCTCTGCCCCCCCAGGCCCAGCACCGTGATGAGATGTTGAGGATGTACCACGCCTTGCGTGAGGGTCTGAGCCTCATCGGTGACATCAGCACCTCCACCATCAGCACGCCCATGCCCCCCCCCGTCGACGACTCCTGGCTGCAGGTCACAGGGATGCCATCGGGACGCAGGTAACCTATAGCAACCAACGGCTCAGCTGCCACACACACCCCTGAGTGTGTGTGTGTGTGTGTGTGTGTCTGTGTGTGTCTGTGTGTGTGTATGTGTATGTGTGTGTGTGTGTCTCTGCTGGTCTCTGAGTGTCTCTGTGTGTCTCTGCTGGTCTCTGTGTGTCTCTGTGTGTCTCTGCTGGTCTCTGAGTGTCTCTGCTGGTCTCTGTGTGTCTCTGCTGGTCTCTGAGTGTCTCTGCTGGTCTCTGAGTGTCTCTGCTGGTCTCTGTGTGTCTCTGTGTGTCTCTGCTGGTCTCTGAGTGTCTCTGCTGGTCTCTGAGTGTCTCTGCTGGTCTCTGTGTGTCTCTGTGTGTCTCTGCCGGTCTCTGAGTGTCTCTGCTGGTCTCTGAATGTCTCTGAATGTCTCTGCAGGTCACCCATGTCCAGTCCGACCCCCCAGCGTCGGGCCCCTCCCTGGACCCCCCCGTCCCGGTGGACGAGCAGCCCCCGGCCCTCCATCTCGCCCTGCGGTGTCACCAGATCCTGGAGCACCCAACGTGCCCTCCAGACCCAACAGAGCCCCCCCACCAGGAGTCCCCAGGTACACACACACACACACACGCACACACACACGCACGCGCACAAACACACACACACACACACACACACACACACACACACACACACACAGACAGACACACACACACACCATCATCATCTTAGCTGTCCATCGTGTTCGATGATGACGCTTGCTCCAGGGAATGGGGGGTGGAGAGGAGGGGGGTTCAGCGACCTTGCCGCTGGTGCCACTTCTAGTGGGCTTAGAGTCCGATCTTTGAGCCGCACACTCGTCCACATATGGAGCATGGGAAACCAGATGGAGCATGGGAAACCAGATGGAGCATGGGAAACCAGATGGAGCATAGGAAACCAGATGGAGCATAGGAAACCAGATGCCCACTGGTGTCTCTTGATGCGCCTCTCGGATCGTCAGTCTTGGCTGGTTTGGTGTATTTGAGAGACTGCAGTGGCACAGGTGACCTGCCCGGCTGATCTTTCGAGTGCCAGGGATTCAAGCTGCGTGAGAGGGATGTTCGCTCGCTTTAGGAGGTCCCTGGTGTAGTCCGTAAAACGCTGCTTTTGCCCTCTGGCGGAGCGTTTAGCGCCCATTAGTTGACTGTAGAGGACTTGACGGGGCAGGCGGTGTTCAGGCATGCGTATGGTGTGCCCTATCCAGCGCAGATGTTTTTTGGCCACCACTGCTTCCATACAGGTTGAGTCAGTGTTGCTGAGGATATCTGTTTGGGGGATTTGATCTTCCCAGGATAAGCTGACGATCTTCTGTAGGCAGCGGATATGGAAGGCCTCTAGGTTGATGATGAGCTGGCGGTATAGGGTCCAAGACTCTGCCCCATAAAGCAGAGTGGAGAGACATACCGCGTTGTAAATAGCCACCTTGGTACTGATCTTCAGGTTACGGTTTTCAAAAACCCTGCTGCGTAGGCGTCCAAAAGATGATGAGGCTTTATTTATCCGGGTGTGTATTTCTGTGTCAAGGGAGCAACATGAGGACAAAGTGGAGCCGAGGTAAGTAAAGTGGTCCACTGTTTTAAGTGGAACACCATTTATGTGAAAACTGGGCGGTGTGGGGGCGGGGATAGTGAGAAGGGACATGACGTTGTTTTATTCAATGTTGACCTGTAGGCCAAAGGATTGGTACAGACTGGATATTGTGTTAAGGGCGTGCTGCATAGAGTCTGGGCTGTGAGCTAAGACGGCACAGTCATCAGCATACTGAAGCTCACAGATTTGGCGGGTCTTTGTCTTTGTGTGGGCCTGGAGCCGACGGATGTTGAAAAGGCTTCCGTCAAGTCGGTATTCCACATGGACACAGTCTTCATGTCCCATGACACGGTGGAAGAGGCAGGTGATGGCAGAGAGGAGGATGTTAAAGAAGGGAAACAGCCTTGCTTCACCCCAAGGTTTACCTCGAAAAACTCTGACTGGAGTTCTCCTGTGAGCACTCTGGCTTGTATCCCGTCATGCAAGTGCTGTAGGATGCTAAGAAACTTAGGTGGTACCCCAAGTTTGGAGAGGTGTTTCCAGAGCAGCTCACGGTTCATGGTGTCAAAAGCTTTGCTGAGGTCGATGAAGGCTACGTAGAGGTCTTTGTGATGTTCTCGGCTCTTCTTCTGCAGCTGCTTCAAGACAAAAAACATGTCTGTCGTGGATCTGGTTTTCCGGAAGCCACACTGTGTTTCCGGAAGCACTGCTTCCGAGATGTGCTCAAGTCTGCTGAGCATGATCTTGGCCAGGACTTTCCCTGCGACGGAGAGGAGAGATATCCCGCGGCTGTTGCCACAGACTGCTCTGTCTCCTTTCTGTTTGTAAATGACCACGATGCTAGCATCCTTCCAGTCCTGTGGGAGGGTCCCATGTTCCCAGATGTTTTGGATCAGGAGGTGCAGGTGACGCGTGAAGGTGTATCCTCCGTGTTTGAAAACCTCTGCAGGGTTTCCATCGGGTACAGCGCTTTTGTTGTTTTCATCCCGGCAATAGCTTGCCGGAGTTCTGGCTTCATGCTTGGTTTTTAGGAGAAACTGTATCTCAGCTGAGTTGCAGTCATACCAGTCCTGGTGACATTTCCTTGATTGGCCAAGCGCCTCTGAGCCTGCACTATGAATTGCCTGGCGCAGAGCTGGCCAGTCGGTTGTTTCCTCTGGGAGCTTGTTGAGGTTTTCAGCAAGGAGCCGTCGCAGGTTGTCTTTGGTGGTGAGGCTCTATACAGTTGAGTTTATAGTTTGGAGCAGTCCTCGGGCCACGGGGATGAATGCTCATGAGTAGTTTGGATCTGACCGTGAAGTGGTCAGTCCAGCACTCAGCTCCGCGCATAACACGGGTGGTGAGGACGTCTTGTCTGTCCTTTTGATGGACAATCACATAGTCAAGGAGGTGCCAATGTTTTGAGCAAGGGTGCTGCCAGGTGGTCTTAAACCTGTTCTTCATCTGGAAGATGGTGTTAGTGATGACCAGCTGGTGCTCTGCACAGAGGGAGAGGAGTCTGAGCCCGTTGGGGTTCATTTTCCCCACACCATGCTCGCCAATGACTTTACTCCACACCAGGTGCTCCGTGCCTACTCTAGCGTTGAAGTCTCCCATGAGTATGAGCCTGTCCGTAACCGGGGTTTTCTCTTTGATGTTGAGCTCGGCATCAAGAGTCGGGGCGTATGCACTGATGAGAGTGGCGAGCGTTCCTTTGCCAGGGGGGATGCGCCATGTCATCAGTCTCTCATTGATGCTGATTGGGGATTCCTGAATGCGCTGCAACAGTTTACACTTCACAGCAAAGCCAACTCCATGGTTACGGCGAGTGCCTTCGGGGACCCCCTTCCAGAAGAAGTTGTACCCAGCACCAAACTCTGTCAGGGAGTCTTCCCGATGTAGTCTGGTCTCGCTGAGAGCTGCTATGTCGATGTTGTATCTTGCGAGCTCCAGGGCCACCAGTGCTGTCCTACAGTGGGGCCTGTCAGGAGTTACGGCCAAGTCCAGCAGTGTGCAAACATTCCACGAAGCAATGTTTAGCTTATTTTTCACTTAGATTTTTCGGAGCAAGGAGCTTGCGCATAGATAAGGATTAAGGTGAGGGTGTGGGTGCACAGACCACACTCCCACCATGTCCTTGGCAGGTCTGGGTCAGGATCCAGTGGCATGGATACCACAACGACTGGGGACCCAGCACTGCTGCGGCCTTCATCTGTCTTCACAGCCGTTGTAAGGCTCCATTTAAGTCAGCCATCATCCTCCGCCTGTTCCGCCGTTGAGTTCTTGTGTCTTTTTTTTCAGGGTGTGCTGCCTTAGCCTTTGCCTCTATAGGCTACCCCACAAGGCAGTGGGACTATTTACCCATAACTAGGGCAGTGGTTGGCGGGTGTCAGGGCGTGTCCACTGCTTGGTGGGCCTGCACACCATGCCTCTGGGGCCCACTGCTGCTCCGAGATCCCCTACAGTTCAGCCTTGGTCCGCTAGGGCCCAGTTACTGTGTGTGGCCGCGAGGAGGCACTGTAGGAGTCTTGGCGGTCGAGAGGCTGTGTACCAACAGGAAGATACTTACAATCTCGGCTCCTCTTTTTGCCCCTTGCACAAGGGCTAGTTGGTGGCAGTAACTGTAAGCAGAATGTAGCAATCAGAAGCAGCAGCAAGCAATGTGCAGTAACTACTAAACTGCTAAACTACAGGCACTACTATCCCAGTACTACTGCACTGACGCATCACACACGCCCTGCGTATTTGGACACACACACACACAAACACACACACACACACACACACACACAGACACACACACACACAGACACACACAGACACACACACAGACAGACACACACATATGTAAATCAGGATTATTTAACAGGATTCTTCGTTGACTTCTGTAATGTTGTTTATTGAACTCCTTCAGTTGGGACATTCCTCTTAAAGATGTTTAATTATCATTAAATAATAACCCAAAATCAGATGACAAAGGCAGACTGAGAGTTATCTTAATGATCGCCGTGGTAACGTGATGTAACTGCTCATTAGAACCAGACTCCATGTAAAGAGAGGCAGGTTTTACATCCTCTGGTTCCCTGGTAGAACGAAAGCAGCGATCCACAAATTATCTGCTCAGACATGTCTCATTCTTCTTCTCTTTTCCCTCCCTCTGCTCATTCTTCTTCTTTTCTCCCTCCCTCTGCTCATTCTTCTTCTCTTCTCCCTCCCTCTGCTCATTCATCTTCTCTCCATCCTCCCTCTGATCATTCTTCTTCTCTTCTTCCTCCCTCTGCTCATTGTTCTTTCCATCCTCCCACACTAAAATCAGTTTCATCTCAGAGTCCAGGATGTTTAGCCTAGCTTAGCATAAAGACTGGAAGCAGAGGGAACTGTTAGCCTAGCTTAGTTTTGCAGTTCACCTGCTTCTAGTCTTTCTGCTAAGCTAGGCTAAACATCCTGGAGAAACTGTCTGTCATCACCTTTACATCCACCTGGAGCCATGTCTGTCTGTATCTGTCTGTCTGTCTGTCTGTTTGACTGTATGTCTGTCTGTCTGTCTGTCTGTCTGTATCTGTCTGTCTGTCTCTCTGTCTGTCTTTCTGTGTCTGCCTGTGTGTCTGTAGCTGTCTGTCTGTCTGCCTGTCTGTCTATCTGCCTATCTGTAGCTGTCTGTCTGTCTATCTGCCTGTCTGTCTGTCTGTAGCTGTCGGTCTGTCTGCCTGTCTGTCTCTCTGTTTGTGTGATCCTGTTCTACAGTAGCTGTTGAGGCCAAACAGGAAGTTCTCAGGTGTGTCAGAGCAGGTAGCCCCTCCCCATGGCACCTTCCCCTAGCCCCCTCCCCCCGGCCCCTCCCCCTCATAATGACCATATATGGTTATTCTTTCAGAATCTCTATCAGTGACCAGTGAGGAGTTCACCAATGGTACGTCAGCTGTCTGTGTGATGTCACTGTCTCTCACCAAGTCTGTGTGTGACTCATCGTCCAATCAGATTGCAGTCCTCGCCATGAGACTTGCCCACTCCCCCAGCATTGAGACAGAGTGCATTGCGTCATTCTTTGAAAGCCCCGCCCCATTATAATATAATAACATAATATAATATAAAGAGGAGGAAACCTTCACACAGTACAAGTCAACAGAGAGGAGAGAGGGGGCAGGACTTAAATGTGCTCTGTCTCTACCATCATTAGCTGTGTGACTGATAGCTCCATCAACCTGTACTGACTGTCTGTCTTTCTGTCTGCCTGCTTCACTGTCTCTCTCTCTCTCTCTCTGTCTCTCTCTCTGTCTGACTGTCTGCCTGTCTGTCTGTTGTTTTGTTTGTCTTGTTGTTTTGTCTCCAGTCGGAGGAGTCCTACATCTCCATCTCGATCCTCCAGACCAGGATCTGACTCCTCCATCTGAAACAGACACACACGCACACACACACACACATACACACACACACACACACACACATACATACACACTAGGGGTGGAGCCGAACCCGAATACGGTATTCGGAAAGGCACAAATAACGTGTTTTTTACGAATACTTATTTCGAACAAATACTTAAAAAAATATTTGTATTCGGGAACAAGAAAAACTTTTTATCAAAAACCTGCGTTTCCTCCTGAGACAGCAGTGCATGCTGGGATGAGTGAGTGACGTTCAGGAGTCGGGGCGAAAGAGTAAAAGAGGTGACTGACAGGCTGCTCCACACAGCAACAGAGAGGGCTCGGCTGAGCGAAAAAACACTTAACTGCATCACTATTTTTGTTGAATAGATTTGTTGTACCTTAACTGGGTTCCAGAGGCAGTTTATAACTTTCGGGAAGCGGAGTTTGATCGGGAGATTATTCCATTACGCTGCGTTATTGACGTCTGCAGTCGGGTGCTCTCATGTTCGCTCTGTTTACGTAGCTCTGTTAGCTCGGTCATTTAGACAATAGTCTGTTGACAGAGTAACGTTAACGTTTGGTTAAAAAGGTTAAAAAAATGATTGTGTAGTTGTGTCGACTTGTATGCACTTGTGGGAGTTATATGGTACGTTTAAGTTACTCTGTCTTTTGAAGACAGCAAAATGTAGGCTATAGGCTAGGCTAGTTAACCTTAGCATAGCTACCCGTCACTCATTAACTTAGCTGAAACTCCCCACATGGATTTGGGCAACCAAATAGAAATAGAGTGTGGCTGCTGCTGAGCCAACTCGTGGTCCTCCACCAGCCAAAAAAACTTGTTCTGTGTGGAAGCATTTTACAGTCAGTGCTGCAGATAAAACCAAAGTGATATGTAATGTGTGCAAAAGTCAAATAAGCAGAGGCAGAGATATCAAACATTTGTCAACATCTGCTATGCATAATCACATGCACTTAAAGCATCCTCTCCTCCTGGTACTGTCTGCCAACCCCCCCACAAGCACAAATCCCCCCCACCAGCACCAAATCATCATCACAGCCATGTTCTGCCTCTGCAAGTCAGTTTCAATCACCTATAGTAGCTGGCATAATTATTATAATGGATATAATTAAAGAATAAACACTTGAACGTAAATTAGAAGTGTAATGCAAAAAAACTGGAATTTTACGCCTATTTTGAATTTTACTCGAATACAAATACAAATACAAATACTTTTCCCCCCTCAACAAATACAAATACAGATACAAATACCGGCTGCTTTGCACACCCCTAATACACACATACACACACACACACACACACCTGAAGCGTGAGGATCCAGCTGATTTATCATCACAAAGACTGTCCACCCTCTCAAACATCATTCAGTGTTTCTCTGTCCTCTCCTGTTGCACACCACCAGCTCCTACAGGCTGGACCAATCACAGGCTGGACCAATCACAGCTGTTGTCTAGACCAATCACAGGCGTTGTCTAGACCAATCACAGGCCTTGTCTAGACTAATCACAGGCGTTGTGTAGGGCCGCTGCGTTCGCTGGCGTCTGCTGGAATCAGACCGACTGATCTCTCTTCTCACTGATTTATTTAAACATGTTTGTGTTGATTCACCTGTTTTCTTTTCCTTTGTCTTTCTCCGTGTTGTGATTGGTTGCCAGTCGTCCCAGTAAAGGTAGCCCCGCCCACGGAGAGAGCCCCCAGTCTTCTGTGGAGTATTAACCTTTGACCCCGGCGGGTTTCTGTTTCTGTCAACTTCACTATAATCAGCTCATCATGACTGTACAGCAAACACTCAGCAATATTACATGTTTGGTCCAGCTGTCTGTCTGCTCTCTGGAGAGTGAGACATGTCCGCTGTCTGTCTGCTCTCTGGAGAGTGAGACAGGTCTGCTGTCTGTCTGCTCTCAGGGGAGTGAGACAGGTCCTGCTCTCAGGAGAGTGAGACATGTCTGGCTCTCAGAAGAGTGAGACAGGTCCTGCTCTCAGGAGAGTGAGACATGTCTGTCTATCTTTATAAAGTTCTGAGGAGCTCCAGACTGATCTGTCTTTTATTCTTATTCATGCTGAAATGTTGCATTGTTGAACTTTTCTTTACAGTGTAAAGTTTACATATAGTTTTAACTGATGTATTTATTGATCTATTTATTGATTTATTTACAATGTGTGGTTCTTATTGATATGTAATTGATGTTAGCTGTCACCTTGTTAAACATGGACCCTGTTTTCTCATGTTCTGGTGTCTGACTGGTCCAGTATTAATCAATCAGAGTCCACTAAAAGTTCTGTTGTTGCTGCTGACAGACTCAGATTATTATTCTAAGTGTCTGACAACATTATGGGATGGATCACTACAGAGATAGACCTTTTAGTTAAAGAGTAAGATCCTTTTAGTTTAACATGAAACAGCCCCGAAATCACCATCACCAAACTACACCAGACTCCATGTAAATAATCAGGACTTTTAGCGTGTATAGAGCCAGCATATCTCCACCAGACTCCATGTAAATAATCAGGACTTTTAGCGTGTATAGAGCCAGCATATCTACACATGTAAATGGGTGAATTAAGGGTTTATTTCAACCAAACCAGAGTGGTGATTGTTGGAACAGTGGAAAGATGAACCAAGACGGCTTTTGGTAGTTTTATTTAGTTTCTGTCCACTTTGAATGAAGTGTGTTTTATGATGATAAAAGTCCTGATTATTTACATGGAGTCTGTGGTTTTCAGTCCAACTCCGGTGTGAACCAAATAACGGAACTTGGCTTGACAATGAACCTCACTGTTCTATGTTTAATAATATTGTTGGACTGTTTTTGACCGTAAGAATCACATGCATGGATTTGAGAATGGGCCTTTCAGAGAGTACTGCTTTTAGATGTAGATGTGTGGGACTGAAAGGCTGAGTGTGATAATGTGAACTGTCCCTGCTGATGTATTTATTGGGTCTGTGAACCTGTCTGTGTGCTAGTGACCATGTGTCTGTCTGCAGAGCGTGTGTGCTGTGACGT
Organism: Perca schrenkii; assembly: GCA_025617405.1. Lineage (NCBI taxonomy): Eukaryota > Metazoa > Chordata > Actinopteri > Perciformes > Percidae > Perca > Perca schrenkii. Next base: position 108,571 of record CM046791.1, on the reverse strand, counting down.
TTCCTCGTGTGCTCGTTAGTTTAAATAAAAAGTAGGGATGTCCCGATCGGGTCACAGTCGACATCATATTTATAATATATGGGCATTTTGTAAATTCCCCCTCTCATTCCCCCTGCTCTGGTGTTTCCCCCTCTCATTCCCCCTGCTTTGGTGTTTCCCCCTCTTATTCCTCCTGCTCTGGTGTTTCCCCCTCTCATTCCTCCTGCTCTGGTGTTTCCCCCTCTTATTCCTCCTGCTCTGGTGTTTCCCCCTCTCATTCCCCCTGCTCTGGTGTTTCCCCTCTTATTCCTCCTGCTCTGGTGTTTCCCCCTCTCATTCCTCCTGCTCTGGTGTTTCCCCTCTTATTCCTCCTGCTCTGGTGTTTCCCCCTCTCATTCCCACTGCTCTGGTGTTTCCCCCTCTCATTCCTCCTGCTGCAGTGGCAGATATTCAATATTTTAAATAATTTGTATCGGGACATCCCTAAAAATAAGTGTTTCTCTGTGGCAGACACATACACCTGTGATCGTAGATACTTCACGCTGTGTTTATATCAATGTTTACAGAATTTTGAAGGAAATTATCAACCATAAATATACATATATATATATATATATATATATATATATATATATATATATATATATATATATATATATATATATATATATATATATATATATATATATATCGATCTGTTTAACTGAAATATGCAGCGGCCCAGACTGTAGTGTACGTGTGTGTGCGTGTGTGTGTGTGTGTGTGTGTGTGTGTGTGTGTGTGTGTGTGTAGTTGTGTGTCTTGTGTTGTGTATTTGGGCCCACTAAGACGTGTCGACATTAATAAAGTCTGTGTGAATGAAACGCTCGAGTGTCCGCTCTCCTTTAATTCAATTTTATTTATAGTATCAAGTCATAACTAGAACTGCGAGCAGTTATGACAGGGTCCAAGCCTCCCGGCGCCAGTCGCCCAAAGTGTGGCGGTGGGGAGGCAAACGTCGTGAAATATCGAGAGGTTTGAGCGGCAAGGTCTGCGGTAAGTTGCCGTTGCAAATATCCCATTAACATTGATTGAGTAAAAGGGCCCAAACTCGTCTACGTTGACTATAACGCCCCCTAATGGCCGATCTTTGCCAAATTTGGTACAGAGCCTCAGAGCAGCATGCCGAACGAGCTTCACAAGTTTCATGTCGACAGCAATTACTAGGGCAGAGAAATTGCAATCGCAAATGTCCCATTTGCATGCATTGAGTTATCTGCCAAAACACATAAACGTTGATTATAGCGCCATCTAATGGCCGATCTTCGCCAAATTTGGTAGATATCATCGTAGTGGTATGTTGAAGAACAACCTTTGAGAGTTGTGCTAATAGCATTTCATTTGGATGAGCTATGAGAAATTTTGTGTTTGGTAGCTAGCTAGGAAAATTAGTTTGGTCTTAAAATGCGCACAGGTTTGTGCGTTATATGCGCAATTATTATCCTATAAAAATTCTTTTGATAACTTTTTGCCAGGTTGGTCTGGAGATTCTAGCCCTATCCTATAAACCCTATCCTTACCCTAACCCTAGGAGGAGTTCGGCAAAGTAGGTTTTTGATAAATCATAATTTTTCAAGCATTAAAGTCTAGGTGGAAATGGGCTTGGCTTCAGTTGGATCCAGGGAACGCGTAGCTGTATGGTTTGTGAATGTACGGTGTGGGAGTTATAAGGCCGAACGCCTTTTTTTCTGCTATAACGCCACCTAGTGGTGGAAGTGGGTCCATTTTTATCTCCGCTGAGGGTGCAGAGTTTTGGACCAGTCCAGAAATCGACAGCCCCCCACCATGTACGGTTTAGGCTGTAGCTGGAGTTTCATCAACGAAAAAATAATAATCTCTACAAAAACAACAATAGGGTTCCACAGCCCTGCTGTAGGACCGCGGTTCCTACATCCTCGGGCTTGGACCCATAACAGGAGTTATCTCAGGACACTTTACAGATGGAGTAGGTCTAGACCACACTCTATCATTTACAAAGTCCCAACAATTCCAGGGTGTAGCAAGGTGACGTTCCACTTCCAGGATTTTCCCGGAAAATGCTCCTGATGTCCTTCATTTCAGCCAGATGTGCGTCCCCTTCCTCTGTCTCTGTGTTGGCGTTCTAACCTCCGGAGCCCAGTTTTTCAAAAGTAATCCAGCGGGATTTCGGATCATGGATTGCATCAAATCTTGGAAATGGGTTTTTCAAAAGCAAAAATGGGATTCTGAACTAAGATCAGACCATGTAATCCGATTTTACATTTGATCTGGATCAAACCTGCCTTTTGAGATTTTCAAAACTTTGAACTTGGTTTGGGACTTATTTGATCCAAAATATTAAATCAGAAAGGTGGATTCAATTGTGATTTTTTTAACCAAATAAAATCAGAGAGGGTTTTTTTTTAAGTGAATGATCACAAAGTCAATGGGCCTCATTCACCAATATCTTCCTAAGTTTTCTCTTAAATATGCTCTTAAGAAAGTTTCTAAGAGAAGTCTACGTTGGATTCATGACATGTTCTTAAACAGCAGAATTGTTCGCACCTGTAATTGAAAGTGCGTGCCAGTTGTTCCTAATTAGCATAAGAAAACGCCCCGCAAATACCCATATAAGGACACAACGCTTCCTGTGCACCTCCTGGGAAGTGGGAGGCTGCGTTAGAGATGGTTGTTGGAGTCGCGGTGGAGAAAGTACTGAATCTCAAGTAAAAGTGCAAATAATAAGAGACATATTTACTTTAGTGAAAGTATGAGGTGTCCACTACCACAAACAAGACCTGGCTTTTAAAAGAACATCCTAACCAGCATAAAACGGAAATTTGTTGTTAGAATTGGAATGCGGTTGGTTTCATTCATGGATGTATTTTAAGATGGTTTTATTTTCTTTAACCATGCAAGTAAGCAAAGTGTGTGAAGCAGCGCAAATGGGGAGATGTGAAGAGGTCCAGCCAAATAAATAAGATATGAACGCGTCTTACGCAGCCTGGCGGAGGAGTAAACGACGCTGTGGAGAGAAATAGATACAGCAACTTTGATTTAAAAATGGGAATAATAAACTAACAAACATTTTCCTTTTCACTTTTACCGGGGCTGTATTACCGAGGGTCAGCGGCGCTGCGCCCGGGCTCTGGAGCACCGGAGCCGGCTTGGATCAGCGGTGCCCCATATATACAGTATCTATGGCAACCAAACTTCACTGGTGAGACAAACGTGTGACGGTCAGGAAGACGTTTTGGCAGAGGGAAACGGATTAGAAAATGTAACATTGTAGAAATGTAGTGGAGTAGAAAGTATAGATAATTGCTGCAAAATGTAACAAAGTAAAAGTCAAAAGTAGGCTATGCACTATTGAGTCTACTTAAGTAAAGTACAGATACATCAAAAATTACAGTAACGAAGAATTTGTACTTTGTTACATTCTACCACTGTATTTTGGCCCTATAAATACCGATCAATCACCAAATAACGCAGGATTTAATCAGTTTAATTGCTAGTTGTTAGTGTTATTTTGCATATTATGATTTTATTTTCAATAAATGATCAGAAATACATTACAGTACAATACTATCATTGTAAATGACTGTAGAATTAAATAAAATGCAGTAAGCAATCATTTGGAGCAAATTGTCATCACTCAAATGTGCGTAAGAGTGCTTTTCAGTGTTCGTAGATTTTGTTCTTAGCTAAGAACAAATCCAAGTTAAGAAAACATTAGTGAATGCCAGAATCTTCCTAAAAAGTGCGTAAGAAGGGTTTAAGAACAAATTTCTTCGTAAGAACGGTTGGTGAATGAGGCCCAATGTTTACTGACGATATATACATGTCTTCATATTTGAAGCATATGTGAAGCATGTCACATCTAATGAGATATGGTAAACAAAACAAACAAACAAACAAAAATAAAGAGTGTAAAATGTTTCTGTTTTTTTACAGTTTTTCTGTTTCTTAAAATTAAAACTAACACTGTCTGTTAGTGGCCTACCTGTAGTTCTGTACTGAGCCAGTAGGCTACACTGTTGGCTCCATTTAAGGCTCTGGTCAACAGGATTTGGTCATCCTGAAATTTTGGTATTTGGATCCCAGTGATCCAATCCAATGTTCCTTTAAAAAACTGGCATAAAAGTAAGATGGATCAGGTGACCCTGGATAGCAGAACATAAGATTTCCAAATCTGTATCAATTTGATCCAGATTACATTTTTTGAAAAACTGGGCCCTGGTGGATTTGTGAGGACTATGGTTAACTGCTCCTCAGATCTCTGCAGGGTAAATCCAGACAGCTAGCTAGACTATCTGTCTGTCTGTCTGTCTGTCTGTCTAACTGCTCCTCAGATCTCTGCAGGGTAAATCCAGACAGCTAGCTAGACCATCTGTCCAATCTGAGTTTTCTGTGTCACGACTAAAACTACTTTTGAACGTACACACCTTTAAATTAACTTCAGATTCAAGTTAGATTTCTAGTTCTTCCTTCTTTCTTAATATCATTTTTCAGCAGCGAGTTTCAGTGAGAAAGTCAAAAATAATATAATATCAATCTCCTGAACTATGTCTATCCACTCAGGGACTGTAGGACCGTTTACTAACTTGCCACTATCTGTGCTGCTAGTTTAGTTTAGTTCAGTTCAGTTTAGTTCAGTTCAGTTTAGTTCAGTTCAGTTCAGTTCAGTTTAGTTTAGTTTATTTTAGTTTAGTTTAGTTTAGTTTAGTTCAGTTCAGGTTAGTTTAGTTTAGTTTAGTTTAGTTTAGTTTAGTTTAGTTCAGTTCAGTTCAGTTTAGTTTAGTTTAGTTTAGTTTAGTTCAGTTCAGTTCAGTTTAGTTTAGTTTAGTTTAGTTTAGTTTAGTTTTGTTCAGTTCAGTTTAGTTTAGTTTAGTTTAGTTTAGTTTTGTTCAGTTTAGTTTAGTTTAGTTTAGTTTAGTTTAGTTTTGTTCTGTTCAGTTTAGTTTAGTTTAGTTTAGTTTAGTTTAGTTTAGTTTAGTTCAGTTCAGTTCAGTTCAGGTTAGTTTAGTTTAGTTTAGTTCAGTTCAGTTAAGTTCAGTTCAGGTTAGTTTAGTTTAGTTTAGTTCAGTTTAGTTCAGTTCAGTTTAGTTTAGTTTTGTTTAGTTTAGTTTAGTTTAGTTTTGTTTTGTTCAGTTTAGTTTAGTTTAGTTTAGTTTAGTTTAGTTCAGTTCAGTTCAGTTCAGTTCAGGTTAGTTTAGTTTAGTTTAGTTCAGTTAAGTTCAGTTCAGTTCAGGTTAGTTTAGTTTAGTTTAGTTCAGTTAAGTTCAGTTCAGTTCAGTTCAGTTTAGTTTAGTTTTGTTTAGTTTAGTTTAGTTTAGTTTTGTTCAGTTCAGTTTAGTTTAGTTTAGTTTAGTTTAGTTCAGTTTAGTTTAGTTGCACAAACATCACATAAGTACAACAGAGTTGATTTAATGAAAAGTTCCTCTGGACTCAGAAACAGGAAGCAGTTTTTCACAGAGCTGTGCTGTCTGCTGGCAGCCAGCAGGGGGGGGTGCAGGACAGACAGACAGGCAGACAGACAGGCAGGCAGGCAGGCAGACATGCTGACTGAACTCAGTTGAGACAGAAAGAGGAAGAAGGAGGAGGAGGAAGGAAGAAAGGCAGAAAGAGAAAAGTTTGAGAGAGTGAGCTGTAAAACATGAGAGCAGAAGACTAAAAACTGTCGCTTTGCTGATCTCACACTTCCAGCTGTCTGTCTGCCAGTCTGCCTGTCTGTCTGTCTTTAGGTCTGCGTGTCTGTCTGTCTGTCCGTACACCTGCAGACATGTCCTCCCGGGGCGAGAGTAAGACAGGTAAGCTCCTTCTTCCTTCTGTCTCGTATGCTAACTGTTAGCCAGCGCCGGCTAAAAACACTCCCGTCCTCCAGAGTAGAACTGTTTGAAACTGAGCTGATGATGGTGATGATGAAGATGATGATGATAATGATGATGATACTAGTGATGATGATGAAGATGATGATGGTGCTCTTCCTCTCCAGCCTCTCAGTTTGTGTCTCTCACCATGAGGCTGAAGGATAAGCTCCACTCGCAGAGGGGCAGACGCTCTGAGCGAATCAAACACACCCCGTCCCAACGAGTCAAGCCAGCAGACCTCAACCTGGAGCACAAGGTAGGAAGGCTCTGGCTGCACCACTGGTGCATTCTGGGAGAGGAGAACCAAACGCTCCAAACCAATCACGATGGTCCTGGGCAGGGCCGGCCCGAGCCTTTTGGGGGCCCTAAGCGGAGTCACCTGTGCTTGACGATTATTGACACAAATGTCACGCTATAATGTTACATTATAAATGAATACAGTGAGGTTATATATTAATACAGTGAAGGATTATGTATTAATACAGTGAGGTTATGTATTAATACAGTGAGAATATGTATTAATACAGTGAAGGATTATGTATTAATACAGTGAGGTTATATATTAATACAGTGAAGGATTATGTATTAATACAGTGAGATTATGTATTAATACAGTGAGGTTATGTATTAATACAGTGAGGTTATGTATTAATACATTGAGATTATGTATTAATACAGTGAGATCAGGTATTAATACAGTGAGGTTATGTATTAATACAGTGAAGGATTATGTATTAATACAGTGAGGTTATGTATTAATACAGTGAAGGATTATGTATTAATACAGTGAGATCAGGTATTAATACAGTGAGGTTATGTATTAATACAGTGAAGGATTATGTATTAATACAGTGAGATCAGGTATTAATACAGTGAGGTTATGTATTAATACAGTGAGGTTATGTATTAATACAGTCAGGTTATGTATTAATACAGTCAGGTTACGTATTAATACAGTCAGGTTACGTATTAATACAGCGCGTAGTTCACTTATGCCCCTTTGGTCCAGGGTGGCGCTGAGCTCTGGATGCAGCGATGGTGGCTCTGCTAACGATAACGCCCCATCCATTACTATATTACTATATAACTATATCAAATCTAACTGTGACATATCCTGGGTATCTCAGTCCGTAGGGAGTTGGGTTGGGAACCGGATGGTCGCCTGTTCAAGTCCCAGTACATACGAAAGTACAGAGTGTGGATTGGTAGCTGGAGAGATTCACCTTCTGGGCACTGCCAGGTGCTCTTGAGCAAGGCACTGTACCCCCCCCCCCAACCGTGCTGGTCCAGCACTGGCTGACTCACTCTGACATCTCTCCATTTGTGCATGAATAGGTTCTGAGCATGTGTATTTCTGGCCTGTGTGTAGTGATTTCAAAAACAGAGTGTAAATTGTAATTTCCCCACTGGGGATCAATAAACTATGGAAGAGGATTAGGGCGACTGGTGAAAAATATATTTGAGTTCTGACTTAATTCTCAGAGTTTTGAGTTTAAAGTCAGAATTCTGAACTCAAATAAATTATTCACCAGTGGCCCTAATCCTCTTCCGTAATAAAAAGTATAAATTATAAAAAAAAAATTATATACTACCGGTCAAAAGTTAGGGGTCCACTCCATTCCAGACAGAATACCAGCTGAGATCAGTTGCATTGTTTTATTAATCAGGGCAGCTGTATGATCTTACATAATGTCTAAAGGGTTCTGGACTGTTGTAGACAGAAGTGGCTGAAGAAACACTTGAAATCCATGCTTTTTGGTCTAAACGTCTTACCCAAATTAAAAGTGGTACAGCTCCCATATACTCTGACCCTCTGGGGTGTGCCTGACATCATTGGAAAGGTGATTGATGTGGGTGTGTTTGTGTATTTGAGAAGTGTTGTATTTTGTAGTTTCGGGGCTTTTTTTTTTGCCCTTTTCAAATGGAAATAAAAAAACGCACAGACATATCTGTAGAAACAAATCATATAAAATCCATTTTTGAGTCTTTTGGCTTGTGGATGTTTTCTGTAGTAAGCTGAGCCATGTGGCTAATGCCCTGTGTAGTCTGTCACCTGTCAGATGTGTTTACAGCAGTGTATTCTAATCATTTTACAGATGTAGAACTAGGAAGGAAATAAAAGCCTTCCATTCTAGCCTCTGTAACTCTGTGTCAGTAAGGCCTAGAATCACCATGACACTTGCGAGTGTTTCCTTTCCGATGATGTCACACCCCAGAGGGTCACAATATACGGGAGCTGTACCACTTTTCATTTGGGTATGACGTTTAGACCTGAAAGCATGGATTTCAAGCGTTTCTTCAGCCTCTTCTGTCTACAACAGTCCAGAACCCTTTAGACATTATGTAAGCTCATAATGTAATCAGAAAATTTCTGCCCTGATTAAAAAAACAATGCAACTGATCTCAGCTGCTATTCCGTCTGGAATGGACATTTCTAAGTGACCCCTAACTTTTGACCGATAGTGTATACACTATCGGTCAAAAGTTAGTGGTCATTTTGAGAAGTGTATTTGAGAAGTGTTGTATTTTGTAGTTTTGGGGCTTTTTTCGGTCAAAAGTTTTAGAACACCCCAATTTTTCCAGGTTTTTATTGAAATTCATGCAGTTCAATGTCTTATTGTAATCTGAAATGAAAGAACAGAACAAATGAACAATTTAAGTTAAAAAAAGAAATCATGGAATCAATTTATGAACCAAAATGTATTCTAAATTTTTGACTCATTAAAGTAGCCCCCTTTGGCAGATATAACACACTCGTGGCATTCTTTCTACAATGGAAATCAAATATTTTTCAGAAAGTTCTTCCCAACTCTGTTGCAGAAGTTCCCATAAATGTGTGGCCCTTGTAGGTTGCTTTGCTTTCACTTTTCTGTCCAGTTCATCCCAAACCAGCTCAATGGGGTTTAAGTCTGGTGACTGTGCTGGCCACTCCATGTTTTTAAGCTTACCATCTTGTTCTTTTTTCCTAATGTAGTTCTGACATAGCTTGGACTTATGTTTTGGGTCATTATCTTGCTGTAGGATGAACCCGACCAACTAGGCCCATACCAGAGGGTACTGCATGGTGCTGAAAAATGCTGTGGTAGCCGTTTTGGTTCAGGGTGCCTTTCACTCTGTACAAATCACCGACCCTGGATCCAGAAAAACAGCCCCAGACATCACGCTTCCTCCTCCATGTTTGACAGTTGATGTCACACACTGAGGAACCATCCTTTCGCCTACTCGACGGCGTACAAAAATCCTGCGTGATGAACCAAAGATTTCAAATTTTGATTCATCAGTCCATAACACATTCTTCCAGTCTTCAATAGTCCAGTGTTTCTTGGCCCAGGCAAGCCTCTTTGTCTTATTCTGACGTCTTACCAATGGCTTTCTTGCTGCAACTGGACCTATCAAACCTGGAGCTCCAAGTCTTCTCTTTCCAGTTGAAACTGAGACTTTCTTATTACGACCACTATTAAGCTGTGCTTGAGGCTGTTGTCCTGTGAGCCGCCTATCACACAAGCTGTTGACTCTCAGAAACTTGTCTTCTGATTCTGTTGTGGCTTTGGGTCTGCCAGACCCCTTCCTGTCAAAGTTTCCCCCAGTTTCTAAGTGCCTTTTGATGGTGAAGAATACTGTACTCTCTGACACCTTGACTTTCTTCACAATTCTTAAGGGTTATGATGGTCTGTCTCTCTTCCATTGTTAATTGCCTTTTTCCCACCATTTTTATAGCAACACACTACTTTCTGCAGTACAATACTGTTCAAATAATGCTCACGAGGGTACGGTACCAACAATACTTTTGGTGTGTTCCAACAATACTTTTATACAAACAGAGGGGGTTGGAAGTAATCCAGACCAGTTGGAACACCTGAGGGAATTGGTAGCACCAACTTTCAAAGCTTGATCAACCTCCATTGCTGCAGAACAGCTTTACGTTGTTAACCCATTTCTTGTTCATTGAAAAAGGCCTTTTTGTAAAATTCTGAAATGTACATTATTTTTCAGTTTTGGGTAACCTTACTTTTTTTTTAACCTCAGGCAGTTCACCACTTACCTTTGTACCATTTCAAGCCATTCATTGGACTTGAACTCCTAAAATTTCAATAAAAAATTGGGGGAAATGTTGTTTATTAAAGCGCTGTCTGTGTGTGTGTGTGTGTGTGTGTGTGTGTGTGTGTGTGTGTGTGTTTGTGTGTGTGTGTGTGTGTGTGTGTGTGTGTGTGTGTGTGTGTGTATGTGTTTGTGTGTGTGTTTGTGTGTGTCTGTGTGTGTGTCTGTGTGTGTGTGTCTCTGTGTTTCAGGTGTGTGTGTTGGAAGACCAGCAGCGCGTGGTCATCAGCTCTCTGCAGTACTTCAAAGCTCTGGTGGACCGACTGGGAGTGGACAGACTGGGAGTGGACCAGTGTGCGGTGGGAGGTCTGCTGGGGGGGGCGTCTGGCGGGGTCTTGGAGGCGGTGCAAACTCTGGTCCAGCTGGAGCCACACCTGCACAACAGGTAGGACACACCACAACCACTCACAACAGGTAGGACACACCACAACCACTCACAACAGGTAGGACACACCACAACCATTCACAACAGGTAGGACACACCACAACCACTCACAACAGGTAGGACACACCACAACCACTCACAACAGGTAGGACACACCACAACCATTTAGAACAGGTAGGACACACCACAACCACTCACAACAGGTAGGACACACCAAAACCATTCACAACAGGTAGGAGACACCAAAACCATTCTGCAACATTACAGTCAGCAGCCAGATGGGCCAGTCCTGTAGAACCATACAATAGTCCAGACGCTCCCAACCTCTCTGGTCTGACCCACACACACAGTCCTGTCAGATAAACTTTTCGGTTTGTCACAGTTCAGTTACAACTTTACGGGAAGTTAGAAGGAAAAAAGTCCTGAGCAAAGACAATGACTTCCTCTTTCTGTCATCTGATGCCGACCATACAGACTTACCACTGACCGTATATATCTGTTGCGCCAGATATATACTGCTGTTGGTCCATGTCTGTCTGTCTGTCTATCTATCTGTCTGTCTGTCTGTCTGTCTGTCTGTCTATCTATCTGTCTGTCTGTCTGTCTGTCTGTCTGTCTGTCTGTCTCTCTCTCTGTCTGTCTGTCTGTCTGTTTCTCCCTCTGTCTGTCTGTCTGTTTCTCTCTCTGTCCGTCTGTCTGTCTCTCCCTCTGTCTGTCTGTCTGTTTCTCCCTCTGTCTGTCTGTCTGTCTGTCTGTCTGTCTGTCTCTCTCTCCCTTGGTCTGTCTGTCTGTCTCTCAATCTGTCTGTCTGTCTCTCTGCAGTAAGACCATCTCCTCCTGTCTCACTCGTCTCTACCGGTCTCTGGCTCAGCTGATCCGCTGGGTCGATCAGGTGATGCTGCAAGGCGTCGCCCACGGCAACAAAGAGTCCACAGCAAGCGTTACCACGGTGATCAGGGCCGTGCTCGACAGCGTCAAGGTGAGAAAGATGTTCCAGTGTTCATGTTTATCAGCAGTTTGGTTTTTATTAGTTATTTGATGGACAGCTGGGACTGGCTCCTGATTGGTCGGCTACATCTCCATATATGCATATAATATCTTCTGCTACGTTTACGCCCCTCTCTGCTCTGCCCCTAGTCTCTTCTGTGGGTTATAAAGACATCTACCAACAGCGCTGTAAAATGTATTCTCAAGCTAAGATGCTTATAAGGAGGTTTTCTATGTGCTCTGACTGTCATGGATGGCTGGAGAATGGTGGACCCAAATGTAGAGGCCGAAACTGAGGACTCAAAAATGCACAAAAACCAAAGGAGTCCAGGAAACAAGCAGGCAAAAACAGCAAATACAAAATTAAAAGTACAAGTAAAATAGAACACTAACACGAACTGGGAAGACTAACAAACAGCAATACACACTGGAGACAAAACACAATGATCTGACACCGGACAAGGACTAAATACAGAGGGTAACGAGGTAACAAGTCACCAGACAAGGACTACATACAGAGGGTAATGAGGTAACAAGAAGCAGGCAACACAAGGGCTGGTGAAATCACAAGAGTGGGAAAACCAAAAGACAGAAAGTCAAACAAGACACGACAAGACAGAAAACCAGACTGTCAAAATAAGACAAAACACAGAACAAAATACCAAAACCATAACACTGACTCTGTGAAGTGCTCTCTGTTTAGAACCTACATCACACCGCTATATACTGCTCAACTGTGGTCTAACTATAAGAAAAAGAGTATATGCAGAGGTAGCATACAATGATGCCATGAAGCTCCTAGTCATTTGTTTGAGTCGACTAGAGTGCCAACCTGTGAGGCTCTCTTAACACAACTGATTTATGAGCTTTGGTGTGGCTTGGACAAGTCAGAGAACCACATAATTGAATCCCTAGTCAGCCCTCTGAAAAGCTGCTATAGATACACTTCTAGGTTAAGACAGCATTGGTGCAATAGCCTGTAAATCCTATAGGCTAATATGCAATTTGTATGTATTTTTGTATCTCCTTTTTATACTATTTATACTGTATGATGTGTTATATGGACGTGTCTGCAATAAAGCTTTATTATTATAATCATTGGTTTCTCCATTAGGAACTGGTTCGATTGGCTGCAGAGAGACAAGGCAGCTCCGCCCCATTGTCTCCTGTCCAATCACAGGCTGCCGTGGGACAGACAGGTTCGTCTGATGACCAGCAGACGGCAGACAGGAGTCCAGCAGATTCTACAGAGGACTCAGCTCCTCCCAAACCCCCGATGCCTTTCTCAGAGACCCTCCCCCAGACCTCCCTCTCCCAGACCTCCCTCCCCCAGACGACCCTCTCCCAGACCTCCCTCCCCCAGACGACCCTCCCCCAGACCTCCCTCTCCCAGGGACTCAGGTGAGTCTTTGGCTACGTTTTGGTTTTTAAGTGTTTGGGTTTTGATTCCAAAGTGATCTCGGTGCACCGAGTGTTTTTATCTCCAGTAGAATAACTAATCTCTGTTTAAACTAACACGCCCAAAACCTCATATCTCATCTACATCCTGGTATACTGGGCATAAACAGGAGGTAGCGTGGAGACTCCGCCCCCTGCTGGTAATCACCATGGTAACATTAGTAGCTTTAGTCTCAGAGAACGAGACGTTGTGACCGATAAGACCCAATCAGGAGCAGAAACGTTGGCGTCAGGGTCTGCGTTTCCAAAGGTCTCCGTTTGGAGCCGTTGAGACTGAAACACAACCAGAGCAGATTCAGAACCAGAACGGGTCAGAAGTTTTTCCTAATGTCTCCGGTTTAGGATGAGAGGGGGGGAAACACCAGAGCAGGGGGAATGAGAGGGGGTAACACCAGAGCAGGGGGAATGAGAGGGAGAAACACCAGAGCAGGGGGGGAATGAGAGGGGGGAAACACCAGAGCAGGGGGAATGAGAGGAGAAACACCAGAGCAGGGGGAATGAGAGGGGGGAACACCAGAGCAGGGGGAATGAGAGGGAGAAACACCAGAGCAGGGGGAATGAGAGGGGGAAACACCAGAGCAGGGGGAATGAGAGGGGGAAACACCAGAGCAGGGGGAATGGCAATTTGTTGTACAGTACAGGCATATTAACACATAACCCCAACAAAAACATTGAACCACACATCTCCAGCACCATTTATCTTACACATAACATACACTCATCAATAAATAGAATACAGTAAAAAGGAGTATGTTGCACTTCCCTAAAAGGCCTAATGTTATAAATAAATGAAACTACTGCACAGTATTTCACATATATTCCTCCTCCAGTCAAACCCCTCCCCACATCTTATTTAATGGGGTTATTGCCATGGGAATGAATGAGTTATTTGCTTGGTTGGTTCTGACATTAGGATATCTATGTCTATATCTACGACCAGAAGGGAGCACCTTGAACTCCACTGACAGTGGATGGGTTGTATCTAGGGTGACCAGACGTCCCGAAAAATTCGGGACAGTCCGAAAACCAAGCAGTTGTCCCGAATTGCAAATCCTGCCCCAACTGTCCCGAAAATTTGAGCAAAGTTTCAAGAGCAGACTCTGGAGTAGTTCTAGTCCGATAGAACATTAAACACTGTTCAAGGTGATTGAGCTCCCGGTTCGGCAGATGGTCCGGGGCGCTCTGCCTCCGACCCGCTTCCAAAACGTTCCTAAAGTTCTCCTCATCTCCGAAATAAAAGCCCCCCCATCCCTGTTGGGAGAAAACAGGGTAACATCATAGCTGGGGGACACCACAGTCTGGGGTTTAAATACTTAACTAAAGGTTAATTACAAAAAACACAACCTTTTTGTCCCTTTTGATGTTATAAAGTAGATGAAGAGAGTGCAAGTTGCAGCCATGAGGCCAGGGAAAGTGCATGTTCAGGCAGCCAATAAAAATAATAATTTTGTTGCGGAGCCCCCCCGTCTCGTCCCATCACGAATTTTACCCATTCTGATCTGGTCACCCTAGTTGTATCCATGCAGACCTTGTCTGCCTTCGGTGCCCATCTGGTCAGATATAGTTGGTACAGGTCTACCTGTTACTTACCAGGGGTTTCCCTGGGTTTGTGGAAGACTTAGGTGTGCATGTTTGGCAGTGTTGTTTAGGGGTCCTCCCTCAAGAAAATGTGATGTTTTTCCATTAAATATAAATGCAATTTCACATCATTTTGGAGCATTATAACCATATCTGTGTCTGAAACGTGGGAAACAGTTAGAGCAGATAATAAGAAAATAACACTTAAAAAGCTTAAAGACAAAACTTAAACTAAAGAAGTCCAACTCCAATCATTAGCCATAACGCTGCCTGTAAGCTCCAGCATGCTTCAGGCTGCAGTACTGTGACGCTGACACAGAAACAGGAAGCTGTTGCTGTTTAAATCTGCACTCATATGGCCGGGTTGGTTCAGTGGGTGGAGCAGGCGCACGTATACTTAGAGGTTTATTCCTCGACACAGAGTTTCCAGGGTTTTAATCCAAAAAGAAAAGACTCAAGTAAAGTACAAGTACCTCAACATTTGGTACTGAACTACAGTACTGGAGTACATGTACTTAGTTACATTGCAGCGCTGCAGATTACTGACTGTAAACAGCAGACATGAGACATTATTGTGGTCTGTCATTGGACCATGTTTGAGTTGGCTGCTGTGAGCAGAAATAGAGCTGTGGATGAAACAGGAAGTAGAGAGACTAAAAACATCACATCCCCCCCCACCCCCCCCACCACCCACTCTGCACTTCCTGTCTCTGTGTTGTCTGAACGACAGCAGGAAGGAGAGGAAGAAGTGAGAGAGAGAGAGAGTTTCAGCTTCTCTTTTTTCCTCTTCATTTAAAATGTGACGTCACTGAATGTTTCTGACAGGAAGCAGCAGTAGCATCACTAGCATGCTGTTAGCATCACTAGCATGCTGTTAGCATCAGTAGCATGTTGTTAGCATGTTTCTATCTTTATTAGCCCTTTGACGCCTGAATTTATTCACAATTATATAAGAACTTTATTATGTGTGTTCCTGGCTCCAAGCTGATGCTAAATTAAGTTGAGATTGTTAATTTGTCTATAGCATATAGAATAGATATAAATTGAGGTATGATGCAAATTAGCGACAACAGGCATTTATGGTAAAATTCTTTACAAAATTGTAAAATTAATAAAACACATTTTCAAGTAATTGACAAATAAATGAATCTTGACAACAGCAAGAAAGAAAACACTCTCCTACTCCCTAACATTGACAGTAGTCTTTTTAGGGTTAGGGTTAGGGGTTAGTTTTAGGGGTAGGGTTAGGGTTAGGGTTAATTTCGCTTCCGTGAACTGGATGTAATTCCCACTCCGACCGGTCCTACGAGAAACCAGTGCCTGCAAAAGGTTCCTAGGTATGTATCGAATGTAAAAACTCCGGCACTGGGGGGAATACACACGCTATGTCGCCTGCAGTCAGAATGGAAGGGGTTGGATGCAAATTAGCGACAGTCGGCGTTAAGGGGTTAGAGATGTTCCTAAACAGATACAATTATCAGAAAAGACTCAGATTCTGAACTAAAATGTATTTATATGCAATGCTGAAAAATGACCTTGTGTCTGTCTGTCTATCTGTCTGTCTGTCTGTCTGTCTGTCTGTCTCTTTTTGTCTGTCTGTCTATCTGTCTCTTTGTCTGTCTGTCTATCTGTCTGTCTCTCTGCCTGTCTCTCTGCCTGTCTGTCTCTCAGTCCTCCAGCTCTGCCCCCTAAGAAGCGCCACTCATTGTCAGTCCCCGCCCCCTGCAGGGTTGCCATAGTAGCACCAATGAGACGAGAGCCTGAGCCTGAGGTGGACAGACAGGAACAACAGGTGAGCTCAGTTTACATACCATAATGATACACAGGTTGTCATGGCAATGTCTTTGAACTCTTGACAAATTAGAAGCAAAGATAAATGATGTTCTCATGATATAAATATGGTTTATATTTTAACTTCTGACTAAACACAAACCGGCAGCCGGCAACACCACATTCATAAAGTTATATGTTAAGGTGAAACATTTCCTCTGCAGCTGTGTCCAAAGTGTCCGCCCTGTTTCCATCTGCATTATTATCCAGAGGTGTCAAGTAACGAAGTACAAATACTTCGTTACCTTACTTAAGTAGAAATTTTGGGTATCTATACTTTACTGGAGTAATTATTTTACAGCATACTTTTTACTTCTACTCCTTACATTTTCACGCAATTATCTGTACTTTCTACTCCTTACATTTTAAAAATAGCCTCGTTACTCATATTTCAGTTCGGCTTGTTTTCATTCCAGCTCGTCATCGTTCAAAAAAAACACAAAAACCCCTATCCAGATCGCTCCATCCGGAGAGAGTGACTTTGATTGTGGTTGGATGAGAAGTATAAACATAGCTATTCCGACACCCTATTGGTTTGTACGCGATCCATAACACCTGCACAGACCCGGTGCTAATACGCCTTAACGACCGCTATCTACCGGACCGAATAGCAACACGGATTTCGGGGCCTTATTTAGGTGCCACTTAAATGCCTGCGCTTCACTCTGATGCTCCGAAAACGGACGTTAGAGGGAACTGAAACATCGCCGCACGGGACGCTAGTCAACACTACAGTTGGAAGCAGGTTAGCCTAGCGTTAGCTAGCAGCTGGAGTAAACATGATAAAATGCTGAGAGCTAAACGGTGTAAAAGTGTGTCTGTATTTCACTGGAGAGGAGTCTGACACCAGACTGTAGCTGCCGTTGTCTGAAAAACACAGAAGAGATGTGTCACCTTTTTCAGCACTTCTGAGTTTGCAGGTATGATTTTAATAACATTAATAACATTATTATAGTCATATGATTTTGTCCCCGCGTTTTAGAGTTAAGCTGTTGTCCTTAATGGCATTTCCCCCCCTTACATCAGGGGTCTTGAACGTTTTTTAAGCCAAGGACCCCTTAACTTAAAGTGAGATGTAGCAGGGACCCCCTACTACATATTGTATGAAATTAAGTTGCATATTAAACTGGGCCTACAATAACTGTTAGGGTAACCTAAAGCCTTCTTACATACCTTTTTTCATAAGCTATTAAAATATTAATTGTTGGCATGATTTTTTAAATCATATTTTAATGTTACATATGTGGCACAGTAAATCTAGGATTAACTGTATCTGTGGGCTGATATCTTAGTGACTACCTTACCTATAGGCCAGTAAGCCTATCATCAGTGGGAATTTATATTTGCTAATAATATGTTGGAATTATGTTAACACATTTTATTTTAATTTTTTTTAAAGACTCAAAAATGTCCAATAATTTGGAGGCCCCCCTGCAATGACTCTGAGGACCCCGTTGAAGATCTCTGCCTTACATTACTTTTACTTTTATACTTTAAGTAGTTTTGAAACCAGTACTTTTACACTTTTACTTAAGTAAAAAGCTTGAGTTGATACTTCAACTTCTACAAAAGTCTTTTCAAACCCTAGTATCTATACTTCTACTTGAGTAATGAATGTGAATACTTTTGACACCTCTGTTATTATCAGAAGTAATTAATATGGGATGAAAAATGTCTTACTGTAGATTGAATTCATGAATCTCGACACGTTCAATCTCATCAGATGTTCTCCTCATCAGTGAACCGGGTGTGTGATAAACGCGATTATATTTTAGGTCATTAATGGTTGCAACCCGCCATAAAACGAGGAAGAAAAGTTTTAGATTGTTTCTGCTTTCTTTGCAGACAGATATAATTGGACGAACAAGGAGACGAGAGACTTTTTAGATTAATTATAATTTACGAGCGAAATATAACGGCTGTTGTAGACGCATGCATGTGCATCATAATAGAGATGTGCAGATAGGGTTGTTGTCTGATTATAGCTCGACATGTCTCCAACAGCTGGAACAGAAACACTGTTACAACAGAAACACTGTTAGAACTGGAACAGAAACGCTGTTACAACTGGAACAGAAATGCTGTTACAACAGAAACACTGTTACAACAGAAACACTGTTACAACTGGAACAGAAACACTGTTACAACTGGAACAGAAACACTGTTACAACTGGAACAGAAACACTGTTACAACTGGAACAGAAACGCTGCTACAACAGAAACGCTGTTACAACTGGAACACTGTTACAACAGAAACAGAAACACTGTTACAACTGGAACAGAAATGCTGTTACAGCTGGAACAGAAACGCTGTAACAACAGAAACGCTGTTACAACTGGAACACTGTTACAACAGAAACACTGTTACAACTGGAACAGAAACACTGTTACAACTGGAATAGAAACGCTGCTACAACAGAAACGCTGTTACAACTGGAACACTGTTACAACAGAAACACTGTTACAGCTGGAACAGAAACACTGTTACAACTGGAACAGAAACACTGTTACAACTGGAACAGAAACGCTGTTACAACTGGAACGGAAACGCTGTTACAACAGAAACACTGTTACAACAGAAACACTGTTACAACTGGAACAGAAACGCTGTTACAACTGGAACGGAAACGCTGTTACAACAGAAACACTGTTACAACAGAAACACTGTTACAACTGGAACAGAAACACTGTTACAACTGGAACAGAAATGCTGTTACAGCTGGAACAGAAACGCTGTAACAACAGAAACGCTGTTACAACTGGAACACTGTTACAACAGAAACACTGTTACAACTGGAACAGAAACGCTGTTACAGCTGGAACAGAAACACTGTTACAACAGAAACGCTGTTACAACTGGAACACTGTTACAACAGAAACACTGTTACAACTGGAACAGAAACACTGTTACAACAGAAACACTGTTACAACTGGAACAGAAACACTGTTACAGCTGGTATAACATGAATCATTTGTAGGTAGGCAGCACGATCCATTTTGGCATTTAGCAAAACATCCCAAATGTTAGCTTGAATGTTGTGCGATTCAAGTTTAAGTTCAAACACTTGATTGTGATTGTGTAGCACAACGAGAGGACTTTGTGACAGCCTAAAGGTTCGATAGTTCTGAAACTATTAAATAAATACAAATACAAAAGTCTTTGGATAGGCTCATTACTCGCGTGCTGTTCAGCAGTATCGGCGTGGTGATGAACCCATTTCACCGGGACTCTCCTTATACAACATACTGAAATGATTTCATGCAAAAAAGTCATTTTATATGTAAGAACATTTCAGTTGTGTGTTTTTATCACTTATGAATATGTGTGAGAGTAGTTTAAGGTGAAGTTTTTTCTTCATTATTGTTTTATGTAACAGTTATTATAAGTGTGAAATAAATGTAGAAGTGTGAATAATGTCAAAATGTATTTGTAACAGTACAGTTCTTAAATGTAAATGTACTAAGTTAGTGTGTGTGTGTGTGTGTGTGTGTGTGTGTGTGTGTGTGTGTGTGTGTGTGTGTGTGTCTGTGTGTGTGTGTGTGTGTGTGTGTGTTTCAGGAGGAAGAGCATTTGAAGCGTCGCTCCTCTGCTGCTGAGAAGACCACACACTGTGGTAACACACACACACACAGACACACACACACACAGCAGGGTATGGGTGACATCACTTCCTGTCACTTGACCGTAACAGGAAGTGGTGTTTGCGGCCTGTTCCTGTCTGTGGCAGGGTCTCTGCTGCCTCCTGCTGCTGATTGGTTGAGGTCTAACCTGAATGGTCCCAGAGCTGAGTCTACTATAGACTGACCTGGGGGGACTACTATAGACTGACCTGGTGGATCTACTATAGACTGTTCTGGGGGGTCTACTATAGACTGTCCTGGGGGGACTTCTTAATTCATTCATCTCATTTTAATAAGAGGACACATCTGTTGTTCTGCCCAGTTTATAGAAATAAAGAGAGTCCTAGTAATTTAGGAAAAAGTCATGATATTTCAGGAAAATTTTAAATATACTATATATACAGTACAGGCCAAAAGTTTGGACACACCTTCTCATTCAATGCGTTTTCTTTATTTTCATGACTATTTACATTGTAGATTCTCACTGAAGGCATCAAAACTATGAATGAACACATGTGGAGTTATGTACTTATCAAAAAAGTGTGAAATAACTGAAAACATGTCTTATATTTTAGATTCTTCAAAGTAGCCACCCTTTGCTTTTTTGATAACTCTGCAAACCCTTGGTGTTCTTCATGAGGTAGTCACCTGAAATGCTTTTCACTTCACAGGTGTGCCTTGTCAGGGTTAATTTGTGGAATTTTTCCCTTATTAATGGGGTTGGGACCATCAGTTGTGTTGTGCAGAAGTCAGGTTGATACACAGCCGACAGCCCTATTGGACAACTGTTAGAATTCATATTATGGCAAGAACCAATCAGCTAAGTAAAGAGAAACGAGTGGCCATCATTACTTTAACAAATGAAGGTCAGTCAGTCCGGAAAATTGCAAAAACTTTGAATGTGTCCCCAAGTGCAGTCGCAAAAACCATCAAGTGCTACAACGAAACTGTTCCACATGAGGACCGCACCAGGAAAGGAAGACCAAGAGTCACCTCTGCTGCTGAGGATAAGTTCATCCGAGTCACCAGCCTCAGAAATCACAAGTTAACAGCAGCTCAGATTAGAGACCAGATGAATGCTACACAGAGTTCTAGCAGCAGACGTATCTCTAGAACAACTGTTAAGAGGAGACTGCGCGAATCAGGCCTTCAAGTAGCTGCTAGGAAACCACTGCTAAGGAGAGGCAACAAGCAGAAGAGATTTGTTTGGGTCAAGAAACACAAGGAATGGACATTAGACCAGTGGAAGTCTGTGCTTTGGTCTGATGTTCCAACCACTGTGTCTTTGTGCGACGCAGAAAAGGTGAACGGATGGATTCTACATGCCTGGTTCCCACCGTGAAGCATGGAGGAGGAGGTGTGATGGTGTGGGGGGGGCTTGCTGGTGACACTGTTGGGGATTTATTCAAAATTGAAGGCATACTGAACCAGCATGGCTACCACAGCATCCTGCAGCGACATGTCATCCCATCCAGTTTGCATTTAGTTGGACCATCATTTATTTTTCAACAGGACAATGACCCCAAACACACCTCCAGGCTGTGTAAGGGCTATTTGACCAAGAAGGAGAGTGATGGAGTGCTGCGCCAGATGACCTGGCCTCCACAGTCACCGGACCTGAACCCAATCAAGATGGTTTGGGGTGAGCTGGACCGCAGAGTGAAGGCAAAAGGGCCAACAAGTGCTAAGCATCTCTGGGAACTCCTTCAAGACTGTTGGAAAACCATTTCAGGTGACTACCTCTTGAAACTCATCAAGAGAATGCCAAAAGTGTGCAAAGTAGTAATCAGAGCAAAGGGTGGCTACTTTGAAGAAACTAGAATTTAAGACATGTTTTCAGTTACTTCACACTTTTTTGTTAAGTACATAATTCCATATGTGTTCATGTTGATGCCTTCACTGAGAATCTACAATGTAAATAGTCATAAAAAATAAAGGAAATGAATTGAATGAGAAGGTGTGTCCAAACTTTTGGCCTGTACTGTATACTACCCATCAGTTAAAACCGGATCTGGACATCCCTAGTATATATATATATATATATATATATATATATATATATATATATATATATATATATATATATATATATATATATAAAGGATTATTTGAAGATACAGTATGTTGTATTGTTATAATATAAATCTTTGAATGTGTGTGTTTGTGTGTGTGTGTGTCTGTGTGTGTGTGTGTGTGTGTAGTGTGTGTGTGTGTGTGTGTGTGTGTGTGTGTGTGTGTGTGTGTGTGTGTGTACGTGTGTCTCAGAGGAAGATCCGGACTACGACTTCCTGCACACTGACCTGTCCTCTTCGGAGACTCTCCCTCCTCTTCCTCACCCCCCCGCCCTGCCAGAGAAGACACGCTGCAGCACTGCAGGTCTGTCTGTCTGTCCCTCTTTCTGTCTGTCTGTCTGTCCGTCTGTCTGTCTGTCCGTCTGTCCCTCTGTCTGTCTGTCTGTCTGTCTGACTATCTCTCTGAATCTAAATCACAGGAACGACCAACTCTCAGGCCCCGCCTTCCTTTGAGTTTGACTCCGCCCCCTGTGATGATGTCATAGGTCCTGATGAGTCACTGTCCTCCCCCCTGTCCCCCAGCAAGACGCCCCCTCCTCTCCCTGAGAAGAAGCGACACAGTGAGTGAAAAAAACATCCATAATCAGCAATAACTTCTGATGGAGCTAGGCTAACCCCTTCCCCCTGCTTTGTGCTAAGCTAGACTAAACCTGTCCTGTACTGCAGTGGTCCCCCCCCACACACACACACACACACACACACAGTAAATGTAACTAGAAAATTCCGCAAGAAATTTTGACAGTGTGCCTACTACGTGGTGCACATCCGAATAACACTGGCTAACAACAAAAACCTGCTGTTTGACATCACAGGCCATCGTCACCACAGGTATATAGTTAATATCATTATAACAGCTGATCTGAGCTACCTTTATTGTGCTGTTTCACATGACCTGTAAGAGAGGACAGCACGGCCTACAGTACAGAGTCTCCATGATAGGAAGTGTGTGTGTCAGAACATGTTGCTATGGTGATTTTCGCATTTTTTAAATTATTTTATCGGCAGTTGGTATGATCAAAGTCAAAAGTTTAAGTTCGATCGATTCCATTGTTACATGTCTGCGACCGGCACAAAAATCCCTACATTTTGACCAACAATGATGTATGAAGAGTAAATACTGTAGGGGAGAGAGCTATTTGTTTGGAAAAATTTCAGAGAATCGTACTGCAGCTCCCCACTCTGTCCTCCCCTCTACCTCTCAACATTCCTTCCCCATACACACACATTGGAAAAACTGAAATGGTCTGAAAAGTGCCCAATAAAGGCCATAGTCTTATCTTCTGTTTAAACCTTTAATTATTTTTCTACATTAAAGTATGGCGATACAGTATGGCCCCAAAGAGGGGTTGTTTTGAGCGATGTTAAGAGATTTCCCGAAGATTTCCCATTTAAGTCTATTGGATATTTTACAGCTGTTTTTAGCAGATTTTGTGAAAACCGTGCAGCAAATCTTTTAGAAAACACATAGCACATCATTCCCGATCATAACACACGTTTTGATGTATTTTGTGTGCACGTGTTGGCAACGCTCCGTGACTAGTAGCGGGACAAATAACAGGCGGAATCATAATAATAAGTATGGGCAAAAATAGTCATTGTGCCGATTGCACATCGGCACATTGAAAAACTGTGATTTTGTAGAAACCGTGCTTGATATCAGAATGCCCATTCAGCCCAATAAACGCCAAAGTCCTGTCTTCGGTTTAAACTTTTAATTATTTTTCTACATTAAAGTATGGCGATACAGTATGGCCCCAAAGAGGGGTAGTTTTGAGCAATGTTAAGAGATTTCCCGAAGATTTCCCATTCAAGTCTATGGGACATTTTACAGCCGTTTTTTGCAGATTTCGTGAAAACCGTGCGGCAAATCTTTTTGAAAACACATAGCACACCATTCCCGATCATAACACAAGTTTTGATGTATTTTGTGTGCACGTGTTGGCAACGCTCCGTGACTGGTAGCGGGACAAATAACAGGCGGAATAATAATAATAAGTATGGGCAATAATAGTCATTGTGCCGATTGCACACCGGCACACTGAATTAGCTATGTTTTGCGCAGTGAGCCTTTTACTTCTTCCACCCCTCAGACAGCATTTACTACTTTAATATCTGATTGTCTCTCTCTCCACCAATCTGTCTGTCTGTCTGTCTCTCTCTCTCTCTCTCCACCCATCTGTCCGTCTGCCTGTCTGTCTGTCGGTCTCCACCTGTCTGTCTCCCTCTCCGCTTGTCTGTCTGTTTGTCTGTCTCTCTCTCTACCTGAATGTCTGTCTGTCTCTCTCTCTCTACCTGTGTTTCTGTCTGTCTCTCTATCCACCTGTCTGTCTGTCCCCCTCTTTACCTGTCCGTCTGCCTGTCTGTCTGTCGGGCTCCACCTGTCTGTCTCCCTCTCCACCTGTCTGTCTGTTTGTCTGTCTCTCTCTCTCTACCTGTATGTCTGTCTGTCTCTCTCTCTCTCTCTACCTGTGTTTCTGTCTGTCTCTCTCTATCCACCTGTCTGTCCCCCTCTTTACCTGTCCGTCTGCCTGTCTCTGTCGGTCTCCACCTGTCTATCTCTCTCTACCTGTCTGTCTGTCTTCCTCTCCACCTGTCTGTCTGTATGTCTGTCTCTCTCTCTCTTTCTCTCTACCTGTGTTTCTGTCTGTCTGTCTCTCTCTTTCTCTACCTGTTTGTCTACCTGTCTGTCTGCCTGTCTCTACCCTTTATGTCTGTCTCTCTCTCTACCTGTCTGTCTGTCTACCTGTCTGTCTTCAGTCCATCAGTACCTGCAGTTCTGTTCGTCCTACAGCGTTCAGTCAGCTGACCTTTTCTACCAGCGCCCTCTGGCCGTCAGTGAGCGTTACAGCAGCCGACAACGAGAGCTGGAGTCCACGTACCATCTCACACAGCTGGACACACAGCAGGACACACAGCAGGAAACACAGACGTTAGACTCCGCCCCCTCACCTGAGCTGCTTCCTGCTCCAGTTCTACCGCCCAAGAAAAAACAACAGGTAGTGAGATAGGTTAATTCAGATCAAATCTTCACTGTTGTTTCCATGCTAATGTGTGTGATGCACAAACAATTGTCATCGGTGGGGGATGAATTCAAGTTTAAGATCTTCTCCAAGGGCCCAAGGGGCAGGGGTACAAGGGGCATGGCTCCAAGGTGCAGGGGTCCAAGGGGTTTATCGGTGTTTTTTGCCCCCAACGGTGCCTTCCTAGCAGCGCTGCCTGGAAGTCAGGGGCAGGGGCAAGGGGCAGGGGTACAAGGGTACAAGGCTACAAGGGGCAGGGGTACAAGGGGCAGGGTTACAAGGGGCAGTGGTACAAGGGTTGGGGGTACAAGGGGCAGGGGTACAAGGGTCAGTGGTACAAGGGGCAAAGGTACAAGGGGCAAAGGTACAAGGGTCAGGTCGGGTAAAGAATAAAGAATTAGCTTAATATAAGGTTTCAGCCAATCAGCTGTGGCCTGTTCACTTTATACCTGATTGATCTGTTTTCTGAGGATGTTTTTACTGTCATCAGGACTCAGGGGAAGGAGACGGAGCATTGGAAGAGAAGCAGCCCAGAGACAGGTGATATACACACAGACAGACAGACAGACAGACAGACAGACAGACAGACAGACAGACACACAAACACACAGACAGACAGACACACAGACACACAGACACACAGACAGACAGACACACAGACACACAGACACACAGACAGACAGACAGACAGACAGACAGACAGACAGACACACAGACACACAGACAGACAGACAGACAGACAGACAGTGACAGCTCCGTTTTGTTCTTCAGTTCCCAGAGTGTCCAGCAGGAGGCGCAGCAGCAAGATGAGGAGGAGGTGTTACTGACCGACCGGAAGGAGATCCGCCACAGAGTCACCATGAAACCTCAGGTACAGTCCTGACCCCTGACCTCTGACCCCTGACCCCTGTAACCTGACCCCTGAATCCTGACCCCTGACCCCTGACCTGTCACTTCCATCCATAATGCGATACATGCGTCAACATCAACACACAGCATACTGCGCAGGCATCTGCCTCTATCGCTGCCACAAACACAAGCTCTGAACTGTTCCCTCAGTCCCTCCGTCTCTTTCCTTTCTCTCTTTCTCCGGGAAATGAAGCTGCCTTCAAGTGCGATCAGAAATGCCCAGATCTATAAATATATATATATATATATATATATATATATATATATATATATATATATATATATATATATATAAATATAAAGTCTACTTGTGCTACATTGGGGGGTTAAAGAACACAACAGGACGTCAAACAGATGGGCCGTTTCACCTGAGTTCTCACATCCTCTGTCTGTCTGTCTGACTGTCTGTCTGTCTGTCTGTCTATCTGTCTGTCTGTCTGTCTGTCTGTCTGTCTGTCTCTCAGGAGGAGGACGGTCCAGATGTGAAAGCAGCGTCTCCTGACATCTTATTGGTCTACGCCACAGAGACTGACAGCCGACCAGGTAACTCCTCCTCTGCGTCCTGACTTTAGGAAACGTTTTACTTCTACAACAGAACTCAACTCTACTAACTGTGTGTGTGTGTGTGTGTGTGTGTGTGTGTGTGTGTGTGTGTGTGTGTGTGTGTGTGTGTGTGCGTGCGTGCATGCGTGTGTGTGTGTAGATCAGTTGGTGTACCGTGAAGCCTTCCTGTCCACCTACAGGAGCTTCATCAGCACGAATGATGTCATCAGCAAACTTCAGCATAGATATCCTCTCCGTCACTTTTTGTTTGTTTTATCAGATGGCTTTTATCAGAGGGAGGGGTCACTGAATTATCAGAGGGAGGGGTCACTGTATTATCAGAGGGCTGGGTCACTGTATTATCAGAGGGGTCACTGTATCATCAGAGGGCTGGGTCACTGTATTATCAGAGGGGTCACTGTATTATCAGAGGGAGGGGTCACTGTATTATCAGAGGAGGGGTCACTGTATTATCAGAGGGAGGGGTCACTGTATTATCAGAGGGGTCACTGTATTATCAGAGGGAGGGGTCACTGTATTATAGGAGGGAGGGGTCACTGTATTATCAGAGGGCTGGGTCACTGTATTATCAGAGGGGTCACTGTATTATCAGAGGGAGGGGTCACTGTATTATCAGAGGGAGGGGTCACTGTATTATCAGAGGGAGGGGTCACTGTATTATCAGAGGGGTCACTGTATTATCAGAGGGAGGGGTCACTGTATTATCAGAGGGCTGGGTCACTGTATTATCAGAGGGAGGGGTCACTGTATTATCATAGGGAGGGGTCAGTGTATTATCAGAGGGAGGGGTCACTGTATTATCAGAGGGAAGGGTCACTGTATTATCAGAGGGGTCACTGTATTATCAGAGGGAGGGGTCCCTGTATTATCAGAGGGAGGGGTCACTGTATTATCAGAGGGGTCACTGTATTATCAGAGGGAGGGGTCACTGTATTATCAGAGGGCTGGGTCACTGTATTATCAGAGGGAGGGGTCACTGTATTATCAGAGGGAGGGGTCACTGTATTATCAGAGGGAGGGGTCACTGTATTATCAGAGGACTGGGTCACTGTATTATCAGAGGGAGGGGTCACTGTATTATCAGAGGGGTCACTGTATTATCAGAGGGAGGGGTCACTGTATTATCAGAGGGAGGGGTCACTGTATTATCAGAGGACTGGGTGACTGTATTATCAGAGGGCTGGGTGACTGTATTATCAGAGGGAGGGGTCACTGTATTATCAGAGGACTGGGTGACTGTATTATCAGAGGGAGGGGTCACTGTATTATCAGAGGGGTCACTGTATTATCAAAGGGAGGGGTCACTGTATTATCAGAGGGGTCACTGTATTATCAGAGGGCTGGGTCACTGTATTATCAGAGGGGTCACTGTATTATCAGAGGGCTGGGTCACTGTATTATCAGAGGGGTCACTGTATTATCAGAGGGCTGGGTCACTGTATTATCAGAAGGAGGGGTCACTGTATTATCAGAGGACTGGGTGACTGTATTATCAGAGGGAGGGGTCACTGTATTATCAGAGGACTGGGTGACTGTATTATCAGAGGGAGGGGTCACTGTATTATCAGAGGGAGGGGTCACTGTATTATCAGAGGACTGGGTGACTGTATTATCAGAGGGAGGGGTCACTGTATTATCAGAGGGAGGGGTCACTGTATTATCAGAGGACTGGGTGACTGTATTATCAGAGGGAGGGGTCACTGTATTATCAGAGGGGTCACTGTATTATCAGAGGGAGGGGTCACTGTATTATCAGAGGGAGGGGTCACTGTATTATCAGAGGGCTGGGTCACTGTATTATCAGAGGGAGGGGTCACTGTATTATCAGAGGGCTGGGTCACTGTATTATCAGAGGGAGGGGTCACTGTATTATCAGAGGGGTCACTGTATTATCAGAGGGAGGGGTCACTGTATTATCAGAGGGCTGGGTCACTGTATTATCAGAGGGAGGGGTCACTGTATTATCAGAGGGGTCACTGTATTATCAGAGGACTGGGTGACTGTATTATCAGAGGGAGGGGTCACTGTATTATCAGAGGGGTCACTGTATTATCAGAGGGAGGGGTCACTGTATTATCAGAGGGCTGGGTCACTGTATTATCAGAGGGCTGGGTCACTGTATTATCAGAGGGGTCACTGTATTATCAGAGGGAGGGGTCACTGTATTATCAGAGGGGTCACTGTATTATCAGAGGGAGGGGTC
>CM046791.1:72500-75000 GCA_025617405.1 Perca schrenkii | reverse complement strand
TGGTCCCCCCCCACCATAACAATGTTAGTGAGTAAATCTACTGAAATGGTCCCCCCCCACCATAACAATGTTAGTGAGTAAATCTACTGAAATGGTCCCCACTACTGATCCCCCACCATAACAATGTTAGTGAGTAAATCTACTGAAATGGTCCCCCCCCACCATAACAATGTTAGTGAGTAAATCTACTGAAATGGTCCCCCCCCACCATAACAATGTTAGTGAGTAAATCTACTGAAATGGTCCCCCCCCACCATAACAATGTTAGTGAGTAAATCTACTGAAATGGTCCCCCCCCACCATAACAATGTTAGTGAGTAAATCTACTGAAATGGTCCCCCCCACCATAACAATGTTAGTGAGTAAATCTACTGAAATGGTCCCCCCCCACCATAACAATGTTAGTGAGTAAATCTACTGAAATGGTACCCCCCACCATAACAATGTTAGTGAGTAAATCTACTGAAATGGTCCCCCCCCACCATAACAATGTTAGTGAGTAAATCTACTGAAATGGTCCCCCCCCACCATAACAATGTTAGTGAGTAAATCTACTGAAATGGTCCCCCCCACCATAACAATGTTAGTGAGTAAATCTACTGAAATGGTCCCCCCACCATAACAATGTTAGTGAGTAAATCTACTGAAATGGTCCCCCCCCACCATAACAATGTTGGTGAGTAAATCTACTGAAATGGTCCCCCACCATAACAATGTTGGTGAGTAAATCTACTGAAATGGTCCCCCCCACCATAACAATGTTAGTGAGTAAATCTACTGAAATGGTCCCCCCCCACCATAACAATGTTAGTGAGTAAATCTACTGAAATGGTCCCCCCACCATAACAATGTTAGTGAGTAAATCTACTGAAATGGTCCCCCCCCCCCCTAACAATGTTAGTGAGTAAATCTACTGAAATGGTCCCCCCCCACCATAACAATGTTAGTGAGTAAATCTACTGAAATGCCCCCCCACCATAACAATGTTAGTGAGTAAATCTACTGAAATGGTCCCCCCCACCATAACAATGTTAGTGAGTAAATCTACTGAAATGGTCCCCCCCCACCATAACAATGTTAGTGAGTAAATCTACTGAAATGGTCCCCCCCCACCATAACAATGTTAGTGAGTAAATCTACTGAAATGCCCCCCCCACCATAACAATGTTGGTGAGTAAATCTACTGAAATGCCCCCTCCCCACCATAACAATGTTAGTGAGTAAATCTACTGAAATGGTCCCCCCCCACCATAACAATGTTAGTGAGTAAATCTACTGAAATGGTCCCCCCCACCATAACAATGTTGGTGAGTAAATCTACTGAAATGCTCCCCCCACCATAACAATGTTAGTGAGTAAATCTACTGAAATGCCCCCCCCACCATAACAATGTTAGTGAGTAAATCTACTGAAATGCCCCCCCCACCATAACAATGTTAGTGAGTAAATCTACTGAAATGGTCCCCCCCACCATAACAATGTTAGTGAGTAAATCTACTGAAATGCCCCCCCCACCATAACAATGTTAGTGAGTAAATCTACTGAAATGCCCCCCCCACCATAACAATGTTAGTGAGTAAATCTACTGAAATGCCCCCCCCACCATAACAATGTTGGTGAGTAAATCTACTGAAATGCCCCCCCCACCATAACAATGTTAGTGAGTAAATCTACTGAAATGCCCCCCCCACCATAACAATGTTAGTGAGTAAATCTACTGAAATGCCCCCCCCACCATAACAATGTTAGTGAGTAAATCTACTGAAATGCCCCCCCACCATAACAATGTTAGTGAGTAAATCTACTGAAATGCCCCCCCACCATAACAATGTTGGTGAGTAAATCTACTGAAATGCCCCCCCCACCATAACAATGTTAGTGAGTAAATCTACTGAAATGCCCCCCCCACCATAACAATGTTGGTGAGTAAATCTGCTGAAATGCTCCCCCCATAACAATGTTGGTGAGTAAATCTACTGAAATGCCCCCACCATAACAATGTTGGTGAGTGGAAATCTACTGAAATGCCCCCCCCACCATAACAATGTTGGTGAGTAGAATCTACTGAAATGCCCCCCCCACCATAACAATGTTGGTGAGTAAATCTACTGAAATGCCCCCCCCACCATAACAATGTTAGTGAGTAAATCTACTGAAATGCCCCCCCCACCATAACAATGTTAGTGAGTAAATCTACTGAAATGCCCCCCCCACCATAACAATGTTAGTGAGTAAATCTACTGAAATGCCCCCCCCACCATAACAATGTTGGTGAGTAAATCTGCTGAAATGCCCCCCACCATAACAATGTTAGTGAGTAAATCTACTGAAATGCCCCCCCCACCATAACAATGTTAGTGAGTAAATCTACTGAAATGCCCCCCCCACCATAACAATGTTAGTGAGTAAATCTACTGAAATGCCCCCCCCACCATAACAATGTTAGTGAGTAAATCTACTGAAATGCCCCCCCCACCATAACAATGTTAGTGAGTAAATC
>CM046791.1:57500-70000 GCA_025617405.1 Perca schrenkii | reverse complement strand
TGGGGTGTGTGTGTGTGTGTGTGTGTGTGTGTGTGTGTGTGTGTGTGTGTGTGTGTGTGTGTGTGTGTGTGTGTGTGTGTGTGTGTGTGTGTGTGTGTGTGTGTGTGTGTGTGTGTGTGTGTGTGTGTGTGTGTGTGTGTGTGTGTGTGTGTGTGTGTGTGTTTCAGGGTTCGTTCTGTCATCATCCTTCAGGACAAACCTCATGACCGAGAGAAACTGCTGCTGAAGTTCCTGAAGATCATGAAGGTAAACACACACACACACACACACACACACACACACACAGGTGAATACACACACAGGTGGACACACACACACACACAGGTAAACAGCTGGAAACATGTACTTTCAGCATCTTTAATCACCCAGATGAAGATGATCTGGCTCCAGTTACTGAACACGGACTGTAGAAATAACAGATGTATTTCAACCTCACTCAGACCGTCAAAATGCTGAACACAAATCAGGTCTTGGAATCCATAAAAAAAGATCCATAGATCTGAAATATGCGTACTTTTACATGCCCATCTGCCCAGACCACTGGCCTTTTCTTCGGTTTGCTTTCCAGGGACAAGCGTACCAGTTCAAGGTGCTCCCATTTGGCCTGTCCCTCTCCCCAGCGGTGTTTACCCAGGTGGTAGGGGCCGCCTTGTCTCCTCTTCGACTGCCAGGGATGAAAGTCCCTCCTTATTTGGACGACTGGCTGATTTCTGCTCCGTCTCCCAGCCAAGTCGCAGAGGACACGAGGACCCTTGTCTTACACTTCCAGTCCCTGGGTTTCACGGTGAATGGGAAGAAAATCAACCTCGAGCTAAGGCAGCAGGCAGTCTTTGTGGGTCTTTGCCTGAATTCCTTCACAATGTTGGCATCTCTCACTGCTCATAGGGTGCTGAACATCCTGACCCTCCTGGACCGATTCCAGCTGGGCAGGCAGGTGGAGTTGGTTCAGTTTCAGGGGCTGCTGGGCATGATTTTGGCTGCAGTCGCTGTTGTTCCCGTTGGGCCTTCTCAGGGCTTGGCCGCTGCAGAGGTGGCTGAAGCCGGCCGTCTTGCAGCTCTGGGCTTGGCCCCTTCTCTGTCCCTCTCTCAGGGGTTAGATGAGGCAGTCCTGCAGACTATATGTAATGCCAGGTCTCCCTACGCTCGTTCTAACTATGTCCAGAAGTGGAGGGTGTCCTCGGGATGGTGTCGCAGCCACTTGCTCCATCCAGCTTTTTCTCCGCTTCTTTCAGCCGCTTCTGGACTCGGGGAGGGCAGCTAGCACCATTAAGGTGTACACTTCTGCTGTATCCCTCTTCCATGAAGCTGTGGGTGGTGTTACGGTGGCAAGACATCCCTTGGTGTCCCAATTCATTAAAGGGGCATATAGACTGCATCCATACAGGTCCCCCAGGTCTCCTTCATGGGAGCTACACTTGCTGCTGAAGGCCTTGATTCAAGCTGCTTATGAACACATAGAACAGGCTACCCTTAGGTTTCTGTCTCACAGAATGGCTTTCCTCTTGGCTAGATGTTCTGCTAGGAGAGTAAGCATGCTCTATCCATTAGTGAGGAATGTTTGAGATGGAAGGCTGCGTGTCTCTCTGGCTGAATCCCTCTTTTCTGCCTAAGGTTTACTCTCAGACTCTTAACCAGGGGATTGAGATCAGTTCCTTTCCGCTTGATCCAGCTCTTCTGCAGCGGGATGTGAGCCTTCTTACTTAAGGTGCTTTTCCATTACCAGTACCTACTCGACTCGCCTCGCCTCGCCTCGCCTCTACTCGACTCGCCGTGCGTCCGTTTTCCATTGCAGATTTTAAGAATCGCCTCAGCGTGGCTGGTCTTCATAGCGACTGCCGTGGGCGTGGCTTAGTAGCTTGCTTTCCCATTGACAAATCCCCGCCGCATTTCCTGGTTATCCGTCTCCGTGAACAACATGATATCAAAGAGATAGTTAACGTTTACTGCTCCAGATTTCCCACCGTGATCACATATATATGACTCTAGAGTCGCTACTCGCTTTGTTTCTCTCACATATATATGACTCTAGAGTCGCTACTCGCTTTGTTTCTCTCACATATATATGACTCTAGAGTCGCTACTCGCTTTGTTTCTCTCACATATATATGACTCTAGAGTCGCTACTCGCTTTGTTTCTCTCACATATATATGACTCTAGAGTCGCTACTCGCTTTGTTTCTCTCACATATATATGACTCTAGAGTCGCTACTCGCTTTGTTTCTCTCACATATATATGACTCTAGAGTCGCTACTCGCTTTGTTTCTCTCACATATATATGACTCTAGAGTCGCTACTCGCTTTGTTTCTCTCACATATATATGACTCTAGAGTCGCTACTCGCTTTGTTTCTCTCACATATATATGACTCTAGAGTCGCTACTCGCTTTGTTTCTCTCACATATATATGACTCTAGAGTCGCTACTCGCTTTGTTTCTCTCACATATATATGACTCTAGAGTCGCTACTCGCTTTGTTTCTCTCACATATATATGACTCTAGAGTCGCTACTCGCTTTGTTTCTCTCACATATATATGACTCTAGAGTCGCTACTCGCTTTGTTTCTCTCACATATATATGACTCTAGAGTCGCTACTCGCTTTGTTTCTCTCACATATATATGACTCTAGAGTCGCTACTCGCTTTGTTTCTCTCACATATATATGACTCTAGAGTCGCTACTCGCTTTGTTTCTCTCACATATATATGACTCTAGAGTCGCTACTCGCTTTGTTTCTCTCACATATATATGACTCTAGAGTCAGCTACTCGCTTTGTTCCTCTCCCATATATATGACTCTAGAGTCGCTACTCGCTTTGTTTCTCTCACATATATATGACTCTAGAGTCGCTACTCGCTTTGTTTCTCTCACATATATATGACTCTAGAGTCGCTACTCGCTTTGTTTCTCTCACATATATATGACTCTAGAGTCGCTACTCGCTTTGTTTCTCTCACATATATATGACTCTAGAGTCGCTACTCGCTTTGTTTCTCTCACATATATATGACTCTAGAGTCGCTACTCGCTTTGTTTCTCTCACATATATATGACTCTAGAGTCGCTACTCGCTTTGTTTCTCTCACATATATATGACTCTAGAGTCGCTACTCGCTTTGTTTCTCTCACATATATATGACTCTAGAGTCGCTACTCTCTTTGTTTCTCTCACATATATATGACTCTAGAGTCTCTACTCGCTTTGTTTCTCTCACATATATATGACTCTAGAGTCGCTACTCGCTTTGTTTCTCTCACATATATATGACTCTAGAGTCGCTACTCTCTTTGTTTCTCTCACATATATATGACTCTAGAGTCGCTACTCGCTTTGTTTCTCTCACATATATATGACTCTAGAGTCTCTACTCTCTTTGTTTCTCTCACATATATATGACTCTAGAGTCGCTACTCGCTTTGTTTCTCTCACATATATATGACTCTAGAGTCGCTACTCGCTTTGTTTCTCTCACATATATATGACTCTAGAGTCGCTACTCGCTGCGGAGATAATCGCCGTCACTCTCTCACTTCTCCCTCGCTCACCAGCTTCCCACACACACACATACGGCGACTCGACACACACACATCACACATTACACACACCAGCGCACCAGTATAACCATCAGGCCACTTGTATGCTACGGAGAAAGCTCTGCGTGGAGCTTCCGGCAGCAAAAAAACACCGCTGGCTAAACTATTTAAAAATCCTGTCTGTCGCTAGCAATGCAGTGATCAGTGACGATTCTTTCCGACCAATCAGCAGCCTGCAGGGTTTCACGTCACCTTCTCGGCTCGCCTCAGCTCGCTTGGAACCTCGACTGAGGAGGTGCGAAAAAAAGTACCTGTTAGCAGGTACCAGGTACTTTTTTTCGTAATGGAAAACCAAAAAAGGCGAGGCGAGGCGAGGCGAGTAGGTACCATGTAATGGAAAAGCACCATTAATGTCCAGTGAGGGCACTAAGGGCTTATCTTGTACACACTCGGGCTCTGAGAAGCTCACACCCAGCTCTTGGTTTGTTTTGATGGCAAAAACTTGGGACTCCCTGTGTCCAAAGAGACTTTATCCCATTGGATTGTGAACACTGTCTCTGCAGCCTATTCTGGGCAGAATCTCTCAGTCCCTGGTTAATCTGGTGGCCCACTCGACCAGAGGCATCGCTGCTTCCTGGGCTGCTCTTAGAGGCGTTCCTCTTTCAGAAACCTGTGCAGCGGCAACAACCTGTACATTTTCCAGGCTCTACAGAGTGAATGGGGCATCCCCTGTACCATTGGGTTCTGCTGTTCTCCTCTCGGCTGCAGGGCTCGGTTCTAACGGGGTGGAGTCCTCTGTTCCTCGAGACCCTGATGGTACTTGTCATCCGAGGTAAGACCGTGGTGACGGTCTAAGTGAGGTCAAAATAGATCGTAAGTTATGACTATAACTATTGATCTATGAGACCGAACGATGACTGTCACCATCTCTTGTCGCTCAGAATGGGCTGAGGTGTTCCAGGCAAGAGGCGTGGCCACCCTCCTAAGGTCAGTCACATGACTTGATGACATAATGTCTCAAGGATAGGTTGAAGGATTGCATCATTCAAGCTAAGACCGGGGTGACGGTCTGAGTGAGGTCGAAATAGATCCATAGTTCTAGTCATAACGTGTATTATGGCAGCAGTTTGGGGACTGCCATTTTAAAGCCTCGAGTTTGTAAATGTGGTCGTCACTATCTCGGTTCTTTGGAACCAGAAGTGACGAGACTTGGATGACAGGGTGGAGCTGGGGAGGCCAAGCCGGTGTTGTTTATGGTTATGGTGCCGCTGTGCTAAGCTAAATGCTAAAGAGGAAATGGTTCTGATTGTCAACACTTCTAAAGCAAGTCATCTTCATGTGTGTGTGTGTGTGTGTGTGTGTGTATGTGTGTCTGTGTGTGTGTGTGTGTGTGTGTGTGTGTGTGTATATATATTTGTGTGTGTATGTGTGTGTGTGTGTGTGTGTGTGTATATGTATATGTATGTGTGTGTATATGTGTGTCTGTGTGTGTATATGTGTGTGTGTGTGTGTATGTATATGTGTGTGTGTGTGTGTGTGTGTGTGTGTGTGTGTTTATATGTGTGTGTGTGTGTGTGTGTGTGTGTGTGTGTGTGTGTGTGTGTGTGTGTGTGTGTGTGTGTGTGTGTATGTGTGTGTGTGTGTATGTGTGTATGTGTGTGTGTGTGTGTATGTGTGTATGTGTGTATGTGTGTGTGTGTGTGTGTGTGTGTGTGTGTGTATGTGTGTGTGTATGTATGTGTGTGTGTGTGTATGTGTGTGTGTGTGTGTGTGTGTGTGTATGTGTGTGTGTATGTATGTGTGTGTGTGTGTGTGTGTGTGTGTGTGTGTGTGTGTGTATGTATGTGTGTGTGTGTATGTATGTGTGTGTGTGTATGTGTGTGTGTGTGTGTGTGTATGTGTGTGTGTGTGTGTGTGTGTGTGTGTGTGTCTGCAGCACCTGAGGAAGCTGAACAACTTTAACTCGTACCTGTCCATCCTGTCGGGGCTGGACTCCGCCCCCCTGCGACGACTCGACTGGCAGAGGAACACAGCAGAGGTCCGTTTGATTTACTCATCAGATAATAACATTGGGCCTCATTCACCAATATCTTCCTAAGTTTTCTCTTAAATATGTTCTTAAGAAGGTTTCTAAGAAAAGTTCTTAAAATCTTAAAAGCCGGATTCATGACGTGTTCTTAAACAGCAGATTTGTTCGCACCTGTGTTCTTAGGATTGATGAATCCCACGTCTTCGTAACTGAAAGCGCGTGCCAGTTGTTCCTAATTAGCATAAGAAAACGCCCCAAAAATGCCCATATAAGGACATGACACTTCCTGTGCACCTCCTGGGAGACAGGTTGTCGGAGCTTGTCGGAGCCGCGGTGGAGGAAGTACTGAATCTCAGTACTTAAATAAAAGTACAAATAACCAGAGACATATTTACTTTAGTAAAAGTAGAAGGTGTCCACAACCACAAACAAGGCCTGGCTTTTAAGAAAAGTTCCTATCCTAACCATGAAACGGAAATATGTTGTTAGAATCGGAATGTGGTTGGTTTTATTCATGGATGTATTTCATTTTCTTTAACCACGCAAGTAAGCAAATAAAGTGTGTGAAGCAGCGGACATGGGGAGATGTGAAGAGGTCCAGCCAAATAAATAAGATATGAACGCGTCTTACGCAGCCTGGCGGAGGAGTAAACGACGCTGTGGAGAGAAATAGATAGGCCTATAGCAACTATGATTTAAAAACGGGAATAATAAAAACAAACATTTTCATTTTCACTTTTACCGGAGGCTGTATTACCGAGGGTCAGCGGCGCTGCGCCCGGGCTCTGGAGGACCCGGAGACGGCTTGGATCAGCTGTGACCCATATATACAGTATCTATGGCAACCAAACTTTACTGGTGAGACAAAAGGAAGACGTTTTGGCAGGGGGGGGAAAGTGATCAGAAAATGTAACGTGCACTATTGAGTCTACTTAAGTAAAGATACGTCAAAAATGTACTTAAGTACAGTTACGAAGAATTTGTACTTTGTTACATTCTACCACTGCATTTCAGCCCTATAAATAGCGATCAATCACCAAATAACGCAGGATTTAATCAGTTTAATTGCTGATGTAAATTGCAGTGTTAGTGTCTTTTTTGAATAATATGATTTTTCATCAACAAATGATCAGAAATACATTACAGTACAATACTATCATTGTAAACGTACTGTAGAATTAAATAAAATGCAGTAAGCAATCATTTGGAGCAAATTGTCATCACTCAAATGTGCGTAAGAGTGCTGTTCAGTGTTCGTAGATTTTGTTCTTAGCTAAGAACAAATCCAAGTTAAGAAAACATTACTGAATGCCAGAATCTTCGTAAAAAAGTGCGTAAGAAGGGTTTAAGAACACATTTCTTCGTAAGAACGGTTGGTGAATGAGGCCCAATAATACTTAGGAGGGGTTAGTTGTTCCGTCTCTAAAATGAGGATCATTGTTTCCCAAAAAGCCCAAGATGACGTCATCACATGTCTTGTTTTGTCCACAACTCAAAGATCTTGAGTGTCCTGTCCCAGAGGAGAGAAGACACTAATATTCATATCTAACAAGCTGAGCTGTTCTAGCATAAAGAAAATGACTCAGAGTGATGAATGCGTGTGTGTGTGTGTGTGTGTGTGTGTGTGTGTGTGTGTGTGTTTTAGGCTCTGGAGGAGTACAGCTCTCTGATCGACAGCTCGTCATCTTTCAGAGCGTACAGGGCAGCTCTGGCTGAAGTGGAACCTCCCTGTATACCCTACCTGTAGGTTAATACCTTTATACCCCACTATAAATACCCTACCTGTAGGTTAATACCCTTATACCCCACTATATATACCTTACCTGTAGGTTAATACCCTTATACCCCACTATATATACCCTACCTGTAGGTTAATACCCTTATACCCCACTATATATACCCTACCTGTAGGTTAATACCCTTATACCCCACTATATATACCCTACCTGTAGGTTAATACCCTTATACCCCCACTATATATACCCTACCTGTAGGTTAATACCCTTATACCCCTACTATATATACCCTACCTGTAGGTTAATACCCTTATACCCCCACTATATATACCTCTACCTGTAGGTTAATACCCTTATACCCCACTATATATACCCTACCTGTAGGTTAATACCCTTATACCCCACTATATATACCCTACCTGTAGGTTATTACCCTTATACCCCACTATATATACCCTACCTGTAGGTGAATACCCTTATACCCCACTATATATACCCTACCTGTAGGTTAATACCCTTATACCCCACTATATATACCCTACCTGTAGGTTAATACCCTTATACCCCACTATATATACCCTACCTGTAGGTTAATACCCTTATCCCCCACTATATATACCCTACCTGTAGGTTAATACCCTTATACCCCACTATATATACCCTACCTGTAGGTTAATACCCTTATACCCCACTATATATATACTCTACCTGTAGGTTAATACCCTTATACCCCACTATATATACCCTACCTGTAGGTTAATACCCTTATACCCCACTATATATACCCTACCTGTAGGTTAATAACCTTATACCCCACTATATATACCCTACCTGTAGGTTAATACCCTTATTCCCCACTATATATACCCTACCTGTAGGTTAATACCCTTATACCCCACTATATATACCCTACCTGTAGGTTAATACCCTTATACCCCCACTATATATACCCTACCTGTAGGTTAATACCCTTATCCCCCACTATATATACCCTACCTGTAGGTTAATACCCTTATACCCCACTATATATACCCTACCTGTAGGTTAATACCCTTATACCCCACTATATATATACTCTACCTGTAGGTTAATACCCTTATACCCCACTATATATACCCTACCTGTAGGTTAATACCCTTATACCCCACTATATATACCCTACCTGTAGGTTAATACCCTTATACCCCACTATATATACCCTACCTGTAGGTTAATACCCTTATACCCCACTATATATACCCTACCTGTAGGTTAATACCCTTATACCCCACTATATATACCCTACCTGTAGATTAATACCCTTATACCCCACTATATATACCCTACCTGTACATTAATACCCTTATACCCCACTATATATACACTACCTGTAGGTTAATACCCTTATACCCCACTATATATACCCTACCTGTAGGTTAATACCCTTATCCCCCACTATATATACACTACCTGTAGATTAATACCCTTATACCCCACTATATATACACTACCTGTAGGTTAATACCCTTATACCCCACTATATATACCCTACCTGTAGGTTAATACCCTTATCCCCCACTATATATACACTACCTGTAGATTAATACCCTTATACCCCACTATATATACACTACCTGTAGGTTAATACCCTTATACCCCACTATATATACCCTACCTGTAGATTAGGGGGGGGGCAGAACCAGAGACATGTAGACCAGAAATGGGGGACTCCCTCTGCAGGTTTTTACCCTGTTCACACCCCAGTGAACCTGTCTGTCTGTCTCTCTCTCACCTGTCTGTCTGCCCAGGGGTTTGATCCTTCAGGACTTGACCTTCGTCCACCTGGGGAATCCTGACACAGTGATGACATCACAGGGTTCAAAGGTCAACTTCTCCAAACGCTGGCAGCAGTTCAACATCTTGGACACGCTGAGGAGCTACCAGCAAGTGTGAGTGACCTGTCTGTCTCTCTGGAGTACAACCTGTCTGTCTCTCTGGAGTAAAACTTGTCTCTCTGGAGTAAAACCTGTTTGTCTCTCTGGAGTAAAACCTGTCTCTCTCTCTGGAGTAAAACCTGTCTCTCTGAAGTAAAACCTGTCTGTCTCTCTGCAGTCGGTACTCTCTGCAGGCTGACGATGACATCACTTCCTTTTTCAACGACTTCAGCGATCACCTGGCCGAGGAGGCGTTGTGGGAACTCTCTCTTAGGCTCCGCCCACGCAACACCCCACGAGCCAATCAGAGATGACCGACAAAGACAACACCCCACGAGCCAATCAGAGATGACCGACAAAGACAACACCCCACGAGCCAATCAGAGATGACCGACAACCCGTTCTCACTCGCAACTAGTAACATACTGACGCTTGGTCAGTGTTTGGTTAGTGTTTCTCAGCATCAGATACCAACGCAGAAATCCCCCTTTACAGGCTGTCTGTCTGTCTGTCTGTGTGTCTGTCTGTCTGTCTGTCTGTCTGTCTGTCTGTCTGTCTGTCTCTCTAACCCACATGTGTCAAACTCAGGGCCCGCGGGCCAAATCCGGCCCCTTGCAGGTTTAGATCTGGCCCGTATATCAATTTGGGTTCACAATAAATTTTGGCCCTCCTAGTTGTGCTCCAAACAAAAAACACAGGAAATGGTTTTTTAAACTGTAATTAGCTGACATTCAGAGCACAATTTGGCAGATTTGCTGACTCTGAGACGATGGCTAAGGAACTCTTTAGATGACTTCTGTAGGGCTTCATGTCAACAAAAATGTCTGAAAAAGCCACAAATTTACAAAAAGGTGACAAATGTCTGAGAAAGCCACAAAAAAGTCGGAACAAAAACAACAAAAATGAGGAAGAAAGCTACAAAATGTTAAAAGAAAAAGTGACATGCAGTAACAAAAGCACGTCAATAACCTCTCCATGTCTGGCCCTCGGTGGGATTCTCTTTTTACAGTGTGGCCCTCTGGGAAAATGAGTTGGTCTTACCTGTCTGTCTGTCTGTGTGTCTCTCTAACCTGTATGTCTCTCCGTCTGTCTGTCTGCCTGTCTGTCTGTCTGTCTCTAAGCTGTCTGTCTGTCTCTCTAACCTGTCTATCTGCCTGTCTGT
The DNA here is from genome assembly GCA_025617405.1 of Perca schrenkii. NCBI lineage: Eukaryota > Metazoa > Chordata > Actinopteri > Perciformes > Percidae > Perca > Perca schrenkii. Next base: position 59,623 of record CM046791.1, on the reverse strand, counting down.
CTGTCTAGTAAAGGGATCTTCAACAAGGGGTCTGGGACCTCCAGAGAGTCTCAGAGTCAGCCTCCTAATCATTAAAACCAAACGTACAGTTTCTCTTTCTGTCATTTGTTTTAAGTTTGAACTTTGAGTCATTTTTACGATGATGTCAACACATATACTTATATACAAATATACACAAACTATGAGTGTTTGTTTGTTTATGTCTCCACTACGGCGACAATACATGATTCTGACAAAATATACCCATGTACACACGTATTAATATACCCATGTACACACAGAAAGATGTATTAATACACACAGAAAGACGTATTAATGTACCCATGTACACACAGAAAGATGTATTAATACACACAGAAAGACGTATTAATACACACAGAAAGACAGAAAGACGTATTAATACACACAGAAAGATGTATTAATACACACAGAAAGACGTATTAATACACACAGAAAGACGTATTAATACACACAGAAAGACGTATTAATATTCTAATGTCTTCCCATCGACCAATCACAACCTTCTATTTTTCGGGGTCACAGGTTTTCGTTGTAGACGTTTACGCCACGTTTTAACGATGTTTGAGTCGATTTGTTGTTGTTTTGTTTTTTTTCAACATTCTTTTAACAATATTTTTGTAATTTGAATAAACACCCACATGCTCTGTTTATATATATTATATTATTTATATGTATATATATAATCGTGGACGATGCTGCATCGATAATTGTCCGGCTCTTAATCGATTATTTCTGTTAATAATGTAATGTAGACCTAACAACATTTCTGTTTACATATTCTGGTATGTTAACACATTCAGGAGGTGCCATGTGCTCAGTGCTGTATAGTTTGATGTATCCAAGTTATTTAGTATTAGAGCACTGCAGAATGTTTGGTTTCTGGAGCTTGAAAAGCTATGAATTATATATCCTACATGGCTTTAATAAAAACATGATTAAATATCCTACATGGCTTTAATAGAAACATGATTAAATATCCTACATGGCTTTAATAAAAACATGATTAAATATCCTACATGGCTTTAATAGAAACATGATTAAATATCCTACATGGCTTTAATAGAAACATGATTAAATATCCTACATGGCTTTAATAGAAAACATGATTAAATATCCTACATGGCTTTAATAGAAACATGATTAAATATCCTACATGGCTTTAATAGAAACATGATTAAATATCCTACATGGCTTTAATAGAAACATGATTAAATATCCTACATGGCTTTAATAGAAACATGATTAAATATCCTACATGGCTTTAATAGAAACATGATTAAATATCCTACATGGCTTTAATAGAAACATGATTAAATATCCTACATGGCTTTAATAGAAACATGATTAAATATCCTACATGGCTTTAATAGAATCATGATTAAATATCCTACATGGCTTTAATAGAAACATGATTAAATATCCTACATGGCTTTAATAGAAATCATGATTAAATATCCTACATGGCTTTAATAGAAACATGGATTTGACGCATCGTGATATCCAATCGTATCGCTGACATGATAATAGAGAGATCAGTGAAGATTCACACCTCTAGTTCAAATATCCAATTTTTCATTTTTTTCCAACTTGACCAACTTTCAACTGTTTTTCCAATTTTCTGTTTTTATTCAGAGGATCAGAAATTTAGAAAATTACTAAATTGCGTCTGAGCTCCAATCATTCAATACTGCCACCATGGTATCCTCTCCCTCGTTACCGCCTAGATACGTCACCCCCCCCACACACACACACACACACACAGACACTCACACACACACACACACACACACAGACACTCACACACACACACACACACACACACACAGACACTCACTCACACACACACACACACACACACACACACACACAGACACTCACACACACACACACACACACACACACTCAAAACCACCAGTTGCACCTCTGACTCTATCAGTTTGGTTTTTCTTTGGTCCATGTGCAGTTAATGAGCTGCATGCTACACGAAGTAGAGGGAGAGGATACCATGGCAGTATTATGAATAATTGGAGCCCAGATGCAATTTTATAATTTTCTAAATTTCTGATCCTCTGAATAAAAAACTGAAAATTGGAAAAACAGTT
>CM046791.1:42500-50000 GCA_025617405.1 Perca schrenkii | reverse complement strand
ACTCCCATTCATTTAGCCGTCTAGCTCCATAGACTACCATTCATTTAGCATCTAGCTCCATAGACTACCATTCATTTAGCATCTAGCTCCATAGACTACCATTCATTTAGCATCTAGCTCCATAGAGTCCCATTCATTTAGCCGTCTAGCTCCATAGACTACCATTCATTTAGCATCTAGCTCCATAGACTACCATTCATTTAGCCGTCTAGCTCCATAGACTCCCATTCATTTAGCCGTCTAGCTCCATAGAGTCCCATTCATTTAGCATCTAGCTCCATAGACTACCATTCATTTAGCATCTAGCTCCATAGACTACCATTCATTTAGCATCTAGCTCCATAGACTCCCATTCATTTAGCATCTAGCTCCATAGACTCCCATTCATTTAGCCGTCTAGCTCCATAGACTCCCATTCATTTATCATCTAGCTCCATAGACTCCCATTCATTTAGCCGTCTAGCTCCATAGACTCCCATTCATTTAGCATCTAGCTCCATAGACTCCCATTCATTTAGCATCTAGCTCCATAGACTCCCATTCATTTAGCATCTAGCTCCATAGACTCCCATTCATTTAGCATCTAGCTCCATAGAGTCCCATTCATTTAGCATCTAGCTCCATAGAGTCCCATTCATTTAGCATCTAGCTCCATAGACTCCCATTCATTTAGCATCTAGCTCCATAGACTCCCATTCATTTAGCCGTCTAGCTCTATAAACTCTAGGGCTGCCACCTCTTAGTCGATTAGTCGACTAATCAGTCGTTTTGGTCTTAGTCGACTAAGATTTCTTTAGTCCATTAGTCATTTTTTATGCTTATTCATGCTTTATTACTTATTTCCAAGAAACTTCTAAGCACATTTCTGGTAAACACAAGATTTAAAGTGGTGCTTTTGCAGGATTAATTGTGGAGAAACTCAGTTTTACAGATGGTTAATTAACTACATTTATATTGTGCTTTTCTAGTCTTAACCACCTCTCAAAGAGCACAGCTCTGTCAATTAAATCAACTAATCGATTAGTCGACAAAATCCTATAAGTGTTAGTCCACTAAGAAGTTCTTTAGTCGAGGACAGCCAATAGACTCCCATTCATTTAGCCGTCTAGCTCCATAGACTCCCATTCATTTAGCCGTCTAGCTCCATAGACTCCCATTCATTTAGCCGTCTAGCTCCATAGACTCCCATTCATTTAGCCGTCTAGCTCCATAGACTCCCATTCATTTAGCCGTCTAGCTCCATAGACTCCCATTCATTTAGCCGTCTAGCTCCATAGGGTCCCATTCATTTAGCCGTCTAGCTCCATAGACTCCCATTCATTTAGCCGTCTAGCTCCATAGAGTCCCATTCATTTAGCATCTAGCTCCATAGAGTCCCATTCATTTAGCATCTAGCTCCATAGACTCCCATTCATTTAGCATCTAGCTCCATAGACTCCCAGTCATTTAGCCGTCTAGCTCCATAGACTCCCATTCATTTAGCCGTCTAGCTCCATAGACTCCCATTCATTTAGCATCTAGCTCCATAGACTCCCATTCATTTAGTCGTCTAGCTCCATAGGGTCCCATTCATTTAGCCGTCTAGCTCCATAGGGTCCCATTCATTTAGCCGTCTAGCTCCATAGGGTCCCATTCATTTAGCCGTCTAGCTCCATAGGGTCCCATTCATTTAGCATCTAGCTCCATAGACTCCCATTCATTTAGCCGTCTAGCTCCATAGGGTCCCATTCATTTAGCATCTAGCTCCATAGGGTCCCATTCATTTAGCCGTCTAGCTCCATAGACTCCCATTCATTTAGCCGTCTAGCTCCATAGGGTCCCATTCATTTAGCATCTAGCTCCATAGACTCCCATTCATTTAGCCGTCTAGCTCCATAGACTCCCATTCATTTAGCCGTCTAGCTCCATAGACTCCCATTCATTTAGCATCTAGCTCCATAGACTCCCATTCATTTAGCCGTCTAGCTCCATAGAGTCCCATTCATTTAGCCGTCTAGCTCCATAGACTCCCATTCATTTAGCATCTAGCTCCATAGACTCCCATTCATTTAGCCGTCTAGCTCCATAGACTCCCATTCATTTAGCATCTAGCTCCATAGACTCCCAGTCATTTAGCCGTCTAGCTCCATAGACTCCCATTCATTTAGCCGTCTAGCTCCATAGACTCCCATTCATTTAGCATCTAGCTCCATAGACTCCCATTCATTTAGCCGTCTAGCTCCATAGACTCCCATTCATTTAGCCGTCTAGCTCCATAGACTCCCATTCATTTAGCCGTCTAGCTCCATAGACTCCCATTCATTTAGCGTCTAGCTCCATAGACTCCCATTCATTTAGCCGTCTAGCTCCATAGACTCCCATTCATTTAGCCGTCTAGCTCCATAGACTCCCATTCATTTAGCCGTCTAGCTCCATAGACTCCCATTCATTTAGCATCTAGCTCCATAGACTCCCATTCATTTAGCCGTCTAGCTCCATAGACTCCCATTCATTTAGCCGTCTAGCTCCATAGACTCCCATTCGTTTAGCATCTAGCTCCATAGACTCCCATTCATTTAGCCGTCTAGCTCCATAGACTCCCATTCATTTAGCCGTCTAGCTCCATAGACTCCCATTCATTTAGCCGTCTAGCTCCATAGACTCCCATTCATTTAGCATCTAGCTCCATAGGGTCCCATTCATTTAGCATCTAGCTCCATAGACTCCCATTCGTTTAGCATCTAGCTCCATAGACTCCCATTCATTTAGCCGTCTAGCTCCATAGACTCCCATTCATTTAGCATCTAGCTCCATAGACTCCCATTCATTTAGCCGTCTAGCTCCATAGACTCCCATTCATTTAGCATCTAGCTCCATAGACTCCCATTCATTTAGCCTGGTCTAGGGTGGTCTAGGTGTGTAGACTGGTCTAGACTGACCCTGGTCTAGGGTGGTCTAGGTGTGTAGACTGACCCTGGTGTAGGGTGGTCTAGACTGACCCTGGTCTAGAGTGGTCTAGACTGACCCTGGTCTAGGGTGGTCTAGGTCTGAAGTGTTCCTGAGTTTAGACGATCTGATTGGACGTTTGGTTTCCTTCCAGAGAACTCCCTGATCGTCCAATCACGGTTCATGTTACTGGAGTCTGTTCTCATCTTCTTCGTGCTGCTGGCCTTCTTCTCCTACCTCAAGTTCCACAACGCTGCCCCCGACAGGTGAGCCTTCACCTGCTGACCTTTGACCCCCGACAGGTGAGCCTTCACCTGCTGACCTTTGACCCCCGACAGGTGAGCCTTCACCTGCTGACCTTTGACCCCCGACAGGTGAGCCTTCACCTGCTGACCTTTGACCCCCGACAGGTGAGCCTTCACCTGCTGACCTTTAACCCCCCCCCCCCAGCTGTAACGTGTTGACTGGGGGCGGAGCTTCATCATGGGGTCCTCTGCTACCAAGTCATTTTAAAATTAAAACCTTTAAAAAATGGTAAAATATCTGATGAATGCATGTTATGATATGTTACTCATTGAGCCAGTCAGCCTATAAGTCAAATAAAACACAAAGAAAAGCCACATGTTCCGACCCGTTTGTCTTGACGAACACAGAAAGCTGTTAACCAGTCAAGTGAAAATGTTTCAGCACCACGGACAGCGACAGCTGGTGGACAGCGCTGGTGCTGAACAGACCGAGAGCTCTCAGTCAGAGCCACGCTATATAACTGACATGGCTCTATTTTTATTCATTTTATTTTATTATATGAAGTGTTGACCTTTGACCCCCCCCACCCAGCTGTAACGTGTTAACCTGTTACCTTTGACAGCTGTAACGTGTTAACCTGTTGACCTTTGACCCCACCCAGCTGTAACGTGTTAACCTGTTGACCTTTGACCCCCCCCACCCAGCTGTAACGTGTTAACCTGTTGACCTTTGACCCCCACCCCACCCAGCTGTAACGTGTTAACCTGTTGACCTTTGACCCCCCCACCCAGCTGTAGCGATGCTAACCTGTTGACCTTTGACACCCGGCTGTAACGTGCCAACCTGTTGACCTTTGGACACCACCACCCAGCTGTAACGTGTTAACCTGTTGACCTTGACCCCCCACCTCACCCAGCTGTAGCGTGTAACCTGCTGACCTTTGACCTCCCCCAGCTGACGTGTTAACCTGTTGACCTTGATTTCACCCAGCTGTAAACGTGTTTTGACCTGCTGACCTTTGACCTCCCCCCACCCAGCTGTGATGTTAACCTGTTGCTGCTCACTCACCCAGCTGTAACGTGTTAACCTGTTGACCTTTGACCCCCACCCCACCCAGCTGTAACGTGTTAACCTGTTGACCTTGACCCCCACCCCCACCCAGCTGTAACGTGTTAACCTGTTGACCTTTGACCCCCCCACCCAGCTGTAACGTGTTAACCTGTTGACCTTTGACCCCCCCCACCCAGCTGTAACGTGTTGACCTGTTGACCTTTGACCCCCCACCCCCACCCAGCTGTAACGTGTTAACCTGTTGACCTTTGACCCCCACCCACCCGCAGCTGTAACGTGTTAACCTGTTGACCTTTGACCCCCCCACCCCCACGCACCCAGCTGTAACGCTGTTAACCTGTTGACCTTGACACCCCCACCCAGCTGTAACGTGTTAACCTGTTGACCTTTGACCCCCCCACCCCACCCAGCTGTAACGTGTTAACCTGTTGACCCTTTGACCCCCCACCCCCACTGTAATGTGTTAACCTGTTGACCTTTGACCCCCCACCCCCCACCCAGCTGTAGCGTGTTAACCTGTTGACCTTTGACCCCCACCCCACTGTAACGTGTTAACCTGTTGACCTTGACCCCCCCCACCCAGCTGTAACGTGTTAACCTGTTGACCTTTGACCCCCCACCCAGCTGTAATGTGTTAACCTGTTGACCTTTGACCCCCCCACCCACGCTGTAACGTGTTAACCTGTTGACCTTTGACCCCCACCCCACCCAGCTGTAACGTGTTAACCTGTTGACCTTTGACCCCCACCCACCTGTAACGTGTTAACCTGTTGACCTTGACCCCCCACCCAGCTGTAACGTGTTAACCTGTTGACCTTTGACCCCCCACCCCCCACCCAGCTGTAACGCGTTAACCTGTTGACCTTTGACCCCCCACCCCACCCAGCTGTAACGTGCTAACCTGTTGACCTTTGACCCCCCCACCCAGCTGTAACGTGTTAACCTGTTGACCTTTGACCCCCACCCCCACCCAGCTGTAACGTGTTAACCTGTTGACCTTTGACCCCCACCCCCACCCAGCTGTAACGTGTTAACCTGTTGACCTTTGACCCCCCCACCCAGCTGTAACGTGTTAACCTGTTGACCTTTGACCCCCCCCACCCAGCTGTAACGTGTTAACCTGTTGACCTTTGACCCCCCCCACCCAGCTGTAACGTGTTAACCTGTTGACCTTTGACCCCCACCCCCCACCCAGCTGTAACGTGTTAACCTGTTGACCTTTGACCCCCCCACCCAGCTGTAACGTGTTAACCTGTTGACCTTTGACCCCCCCCACCCAGCTGTAACGTGTTAACCTGTTGACCTTTGACCCCCCCCACCCAGCTGTAACGTGTTAACCTGTTGACCTTTGACCCCCCCCACCCAGCTGTAACGTGTTAACCTGTTGACCTTTGACCCCCCACCCCCCACCCAGCTGTAACGTGTTAACCTGTTGACCTTTGACCCCCCCCACCCAGCTGTAACGTGTTAACCTGTTGACCTTGACCCCCCCACCCCCACCCAGCTGTAACGTGTTAACCTGTTGACCTTTGACCCCCCACCCCCACCCAGCTGTAACGTGTTAACCTGTTGACCTTTGACCCCCCCACCCCCACCCAGCTGTAACGTGTTAACCTGTTGACCTTGACCCCCCACCCCAGCTGTAACGTGTTAACCTGTTGACCTTTGACCCCCCACCCCCACCCAGCTGTAACGTGTTAACCTGTTGACCTTTGACCCCCCCACCCCACCCAGCTGTAACGTGTTAACCTGTTGACCTTTGACCCCCCCCACCCAGCTGTAACGTGTTAACCTGTTGACCTTTGACCCCCCCCACCCAGCTGTAACGTGTTAACCTGTTGACCTTTGACCCCCCACCCCCACCCAGCTGTAACGTGTTAACCTGTTGACCTTTGACCCCCCACCCCACCCAGCTGTAACGTGTTAACCTGTTGACCTTTGACCCCCCCCACCCAGCTGTAACGTGTTAACCTGTTGACCTTGACCCCCCCCACCCAGCTGTAACGTGTTAACCTGTTGACCTTTGACCCCCCACCCCCCACCCAGCTGTAACGTGTTAACCTGTTGACCTTTGACCCCCCCACCCCCACCCAGCTGTAACGTGTTAACCTGTTGACCTTTGACCCCCCCACCCAGCTGTAACGTGTTAACCTGTTGACCTTTGACCCCCCCCACCCAGCTGTAACGTGTTAACCTGTTGACCTTTGACCCCCCACCCCCCACCCAGCTGTAACGTGTTAACCTGTTGACCTTTGACCCCCCCCACCCAGCTGTAACGTGTTAACCTGTTGACCTTTGACCCCCCCACCCAGCTGTAACGTGTTAACCTGTTGACCTTTGACCCCCCCACCCCCCACCCAGCTGTAACGTGTTAACCTGTTGACCTTGACCCCCCCCACCCAGCTGTAACGTGTTAACCTGTTGACCTTTGACCCCCCCACCCAGCTGTAACGTGTTAACCTGTTGACCTTTGACCCCCCCACCCCCACCCAGCTGTAACGTGTTAACCTGTTGACCTTTGACCCCTCACCCCCCACCCAGCTGTAACGTGTTAACCTGTTGACCTTTGACCCCCCCCACCCAGCTGTAACGTGTTAACCTGTTGACCTTGACCCCCCCCACCCAGCTGTAACGTGTTAACCTGTTGACCTTGACCCCCCACCCAGCTGTAACGTGTTAACCTGTTGACCTTTGACCCCCCCCACCCAGCTGTAACGTGTTAACCTGTTGACCTTGACCCCCCCACCCAGCTGTAACGTGTTAACCTGTTGACCTTTGACCCCCCCCACCCAGCTGTAACGTGTTAACCTGTTGACCTTTGACCCCCCCCACCCAGCTGTAACGTGTTAACCTGTTGACCTTTGACCCCCCCCACCCAGCTGTAACGTGTTAACCTGTTGACCTTTGACCCCCCACCCAGCTGTAACGTGTTAACCTGTTGACCTTTGACCCCCCACCCCCACCCAGCTGTAACGTGTTAACCTGTTGACCTTTGACCCCCCCCACCCAGCTGTAACGTGTTAACCTGTTGACCTTTGACCCCCCCCACCCAGCTGTAACGTGTTAACCTGTTGACCTTTGACCCCCCCCACCCAGCTGTAACGTGTTAACCTGTTGACCTTTGACCCCCCCCACCCAGCTGTAACGTGTTAACCTGTTGACCTTGACCCCCCCCACCCAGCTGTAACGTGTTAACCTGTTGACCTTTGACCCCCCCCACCCACCTGTAACGTGTTAACCTGTTGACCTTTGACCCCC
>CM046791.1:30000-32500 GCA_025617405.1 Perca schrenkii | reverse complement strand
GTAATTATTGATCACTAACATGCTAGTTAACATTAGTAATTACTGATCACTAATATGCTAGTTAACATGCTAGTTAACATTAGTAATTATTGATCACTAACATGCTAGTTAACATTAGTAATTACTGATCACTAACATGCTAGTTAACATTAGTAATTACTGATCACTAACATGCTAGTTAACATTAGTAATTACTGATCACTAACATGCTAGTTAACATTAGTAATTATTGATCACTAACATGCTAGTTAACATTAGTAATTAAACCTAAACAGATAATGTAAGTCCAAACTGCCTGTGAGCTTTTCCTGTACTATACGGTAATTCCTCTACTGTGTGACAGTAAGTCTCGTGTTTATGACCCAATCGTTAGCCTATTTTTATAAAAGCGTCTGCTACGGAGCCATAACGTGAGCTACAAGGTAACGGAGCCTTTTATACATTGTCGTGTTTCTTTAGAAATAAACAACGGACAAATAGAGTCTTTAAACATTTCTGATGTAAAGTTATTCTCTGTCAAAGTGACGTCTGAATGAATGGGAGTCAATGAGATGCTAACAGGAGGTGATGGCTTGGTAGCATCAGAATGAATGGGAGTCAATGGGATGCTAATGGGAGGAGATGGCTTGGTAGCATCAGAATGAATGGGAGTCAACGGGATGCTAACGGGAGGAGATGGCTTGGTAGCATCAGAATGAATGGGAGTCAACGGGATGCTAATGGGAGGAGATGGCTTGGTAGCATCAGAATGAATGGGAGTCAACGGGATGCTAACGGGAGGAGATGGCTTGGTAGCATCAGAATGAATGGGAGTCAATGGGATGCTAACGGGAGGTGATGGCTTGGTAGCATCAGAATGAATGGGAGTCAATGGGATGCTAACGGGAGGTGATGGCTTGGTAGCATCAGAATGAATGGGAGTCAATGGGATGCTAACGGGAGGTGATGGCTTGGTAGCATCAGAATGAATGGGAGTCAATGGGATGCTAACGGGAGGTGATGGCTTGGTAGCATCAGAATGAATGGGAGTCAATGGGATGCTAACGGGAGGTGATGGCTTGGTAGCATCAGAATGAATGGGAGTCAATGGGATGCTAACGGGAGGTGATGGCTTGGTAGCATCAGAATGAATGGGAGTCAATGGGATGCTAACGGGAGGTGATGGCTTGGTAGCATCAGAATGAATGGGAGTCAATGGGATGCTAACGGGAGGTGATGGCTTGGTAGCATCAGAATGAATGGGAGTCAATGGGATGCTAACGGGAGGTGATGGCTTGGTAGCATCAGAATGAATGGGAGTCAACGGGATGCTAATGGGAGGTGATGGCTTGGTAGCATCAGAATGAATGGGAGTCAACGGGATGCTAACGGGAGGAGATGGCTTGGTAGCATCAGAATGAATGGGAGTCAACGGGATGCTAACGGGAGGAGATGGCTTGGTAGCATCAGAATGAATGGGAGTCAACGGGATGCTAATGGGAGGAGATGGCTTGGTAGCATCAGAATGAATGGGAGTCAACGGGATGCTAACGGGAGGAGATGGCTTGGTAGCATCAGAATGAATGGGAGTCAACGGGATGCTAACGGGAGGAGATGGCTTGGTAGCATCAGAATGAATGGGAGTCAACGGGATGCTAACGGGAGGAGATGGCTTGGTAGCATCAGAATGAATGGGAGTCAACGGGATGCTAACGGGAGGTGATGGCTTGGTAGCATCAGAATGAATGGGAGTCAACGGGATGCTAACGGGAGGAGATGGCTTGGTAGCATCAGAATGAATGGGAGTCAACGGGATGCTAACGGGAGGAGATGGCTTGGTAGCATCAGAATGAATGGGAGTCAACGGGATGCTAATGGGAGGAGATGGCTTGGTAGCATCAGAATGAATGGGAGTCAACGGGATGCTAACGGGAGGAGATGGCTTGGTAGCATCAGAATGAATGGGAGTCAACGGGATGCTAACGGGAGGAGATGGCTTGGTAGCATCAGAATGAATGGGAGTCAACGGGATGCTAACGGGAGGAGATGGCTTGGTAGCATCAGAATGAATGGGAGTCAACGGGATGCTAATGGGAGGTGATGGCTTGGTAGCATCAGAATGAATGGGAGTCAACGGGATGCTAACGGGAGGAGATGGCTTGGTAGCATCAGAATGAATGGGAGTCAACGGGATGCTAATGGGAGGTGATGGCTTGGTAGCATCAGAATGAATGGGAGTCAACGGGATGCTAACGGGAGGAGATGGCTTGGTAGCATCAGAATGGAGCCTTAGGAGGTTCCAGTTCTGAAGCGAAGCTTACCCCCCCTTGGTAAAAACTACACTAATACCACTTCCTGTTTCCTGTTGAGGTATGAGAATGGGCGGGGCAAACTAACACCACTTCCTGTTTCCTGTTGAGGTATGAGAATGGGCGGGGCAAACTAATACCACTTCCTGTTTCCTGTTGAGGTATGAGAATGGGCGGGGCAGCTCTCACCAGCAGCAGGTCACATGTTACCC
>CM046791.1:10000-12500 GCA_025617405.1 Perca schrenkii | reverse complement strand
ACTAGAGGTTGGCCTCCTGTCTTCAACAGGCCCCACGCTGGTGCTTTGATACATCCTGATAATATTCTGTATCTACATTAATATTATTATTATATAATAACAAGCTGGTGCTTTGATACATCCTGATAATATTCTGTATCTACATTAATATTATTATTATATAATAACAAGCTGGTGCTTTGATACATCCTGATAATATACTGTATCTACATTAATATTATTATTATATAATAACAAGCTGGTGGTTTGATACATCCTGATAATATACTGTATCTACACTAATATTATTATTATATAATAACAAGCTGGTGCTTTGATACATCCTGATAATATACTGTATCTACACTAATATTATTATTATATAATAACAAGCTGGTGCTTTGATACATCCTGATAATATACTGTATCTACACTAATATTATTATTATATAATAACAAGCTGGTGGTTTGATAGATCCTGATAATATACTGTATCTACATTAATATTATTATTATATAATAACAAGCTGGTGCTTTGATACATCCTGATAATATACTGTATCTACATTAATATTATTATTATATAATAACAAGCTGGTGGTTTGATACATCCTGAACTCATCCTCTACCTCATCCACTGTTACACTGGCTGGCAAAATGGAAGGAGAGCGGCTGATGAAGAAGTCAACTGAACAGAATTTCACTGATTGCCTCTTCTCTATGTCGGCCACAACAGCATGCACAAGCAGCTCATTCCTAGATGGAAATTTGGAAAGCATGTCGTGATCACTTGCTCAGGCTTACAGAATGATGAAAGTATATTTTGTAGTTGCAGCTCCAACGTTGGAAGCAGGAGATGTATGCATGGCTCCTCTTTTTGAAGTGTTTGGTTGCTGATGTGAAAGACTGGTATGACCCTGTTAGAAAGAGTGACTCCACCTTTGACTTAGGGCTGGTGAGGAACTGAAGTACCTTCTCAGGTTTAGTCAGATCCTTTTTCTCTTCTTTCTCTGTTCTTTCTGCCTTTGTTTTTTCTTTTTCTTTTGCAGCTCTTTTTCTAATTTCGTTTTGCTTCAAGAGGAAATTGGTTAAGTCAAACTCTGCAGCAAGGTGTGCAGGAGCTTTAGGTTTCTATGTAGGACCAGGTGGAGGCTTCGGCAGATTGGAGGACCCTGAGGACTTTGTCCTCTTTTTCTTTCCTTTTTCCACACACTGCCCCAGAGACAGCCATCTTGTGGAGGCCAGCTTGAGGATCTTCCTCACCTCTGTGTCACACATGATTTGAATATTGCGTAGGCTTGACTTTCTCTTGCTGCTTTTGTCTAGATCACATGTGTCAAACTCAAGGCCCGGGGGCCAAATCCGGCCCGTATATCAGTTTGGGTTCACAATAGATTTTGGCCCACCTAGTTGTGCGCCAAACCAAAAACACAGGAAAGTGTTTTTTTAAACTGCAGTTATGTGACATTCAAAGCAGAATATGGCAGATTTGCCGACTCTGAGACTCAGAAATTCCCCCAGAAGAAGCAGAGAGAGAGTTTTCATATTCAGGCTGTTTAAAAAAATATATCATTGTTTTGCTTGATTTGCTAAATTCTACGATGGCCAAGGAACTCTTTTGATGACTTTTGTAGGGCTTCATGTCAACAAAACATCCCACAAAAAGCGTATAAAAATATCGGAAAAAGCAACAAATTTACAAAAAGGTGACAAATGTCTGAGAATGCCACAAAAGCGTCGGAACTATAACAACAAAAAATTAGGAAAAAAGCTACCAAAATGTTTTAAAAAGTGACACGCAGTAACAAAAGCACGTCGATAAACTCTACATGTGTGGCCCTTGGTGTGATTCTCTTTTTCCAGTGTGGCCCCTAATGAAAACGAGTTTGACACCCCTGGTCTAGATAGTAATAGATGGTAATGAGGAAGTCTTTGATGTTCAGTCTAAGCTGCCTGGAGGCCCTCCCTGCAGCTAGGTGTACCAGGTGACAGGGACAACCAACTAGGTAGATATGTGGATGTTGTTCATTCAGAAAAGCTGCTACATCTTTCCCCAAACCTTGCATAACTGCTGCATTGTCAGACCAAGGTATGCCTCTCTTTGTCAGTTCACCATCAAGCAATTCAGATATTGATCTCCCTGTAGACTCTGTTGATTCACAAATGTTGAGCAGCATCCCAACTACCCTCCCTAGACTGGTGTTAAACTCTACTTTTAAGGGACAAATCCTGTCAGAGCTATACAGGTGGGCAGGTCTGTTCTGATTGTGCCCTTAAACACACACACACACACCCCCCTGTTCTGTCCTGTGATTGGCTGTCTGTGTCTCAGGCTCAGATCCATCTGATTGGTAACCCGGTGTCGTGGGGCGTGGCCACCCTCAGCCTGCTGGCCTATCAGCTGCTGGCAGCAATCTACCTGCTGAGGAGGAGGCGGGGCTTCAAAGACCTCCCTGATGGTAACACACACAGACACACACACAGACACACACATGCACACACACAGCACACACACGCACAC